>WAAE01023427.1:0-42048 GCA_013400495.1 Nicator chloris | reverse complement strand
AAGAATGCCCTGAACTCCGACATATTTGTTGCTCAGTTTCTGAAGAGCAACTGAATTCTACAAGTAACTGAATTCTAACTCACCATACAAGAATTTTTCACATCTAGTTTTCCATGTTTTCAAGTTTGTCCTGTCTTATTCCAGTTATTTCTCTTCCTTGCTTGCCTTGCTTTGCTTTGGCCCACCTTGCCTCACCTCTCCTCATTATACCTTCCCTTACCTAGCCCATAAAACTCAAAACCTTTAGTGAACAACATTTCATGCTTCATCTTCTGTCATCAAACACATTCAAGTGTTAGTTGATGTACCCTGGCACACATATACATCAGTGTTCCATCTTTCTCTTTCCTCATTTCCTCCCCACCACGCCCCCACCCCCCCCGAAAAAAGTCACATAAAATGTTTAATCTGTTAATGTGCTTTTCTCCAGGAGGGAGGAAGGTATACAAAGACGCTTAATCACAAGAGTACTGGATTTTTTGGGTTTTGTTTTTCTGAAAATTGATCACGCTGTCATGTTTGCAGTGAATCATAAATACTTAAATAGCTATACAGAAGATTAAGGAGATTGGTGGGTTTAGGGCGTTCTTTTCTTTTCCTTTTTTTTTTTTCTTTTTGCTTTACTCAGAAAATTCACAGTCTTTTCAACGCAAATTCAAAATAGAAAACCAATTTTGAACCAATATTGATGAGAAGGAAAATGATGAAATCACCTATATCTCTAGTGTTCATATTACCTATTTTGACAATCAAAACTTCCCAATCTGTCTAGAAAAAATTGTCAGTTCTCAACTATTCTTAAATTTAGAATATTTTTGAGTTTGTTTGGATTTGGGTTGTTTTTAATTGTTTTGCTTCTCTTTAAGTTGACCTACAGGCTTATTTTTTGTTTCTTTTTTTTTGTTTCTTTTTTTTTTTTTCTTTTTTTGCTAAACTTTATATTATTTACTACCTAGAACCCAAATGGTTTTTACACCCGGTGGATAGGAGCAGTCATTTTTAGACTGCAATTTGTCTCATTCTGGGAAAATATATCAATTAGAACAGATTTAGTATCCTGGTCTCTCCAATGGTGATAAATGGAATTTAGAATTACTTGATTGGATTTCACTGTTTAATTTTAAATACATAAATTTCATCAAGATACATTATCCTTTGTGAATTCTGTCAAGCTAACAAAGTGACCATAGAAGAGAAAGAAGAAAAACATATCAGTATAGCAGGGAATTTAAGCATTTCATCAGGAATGAGATAGTATTCCAGACTGTAATTTCTACTTAGAAGAGAGAGTGAAGTCAGATCACATCAACCTATCTCAGAAAGTAAAACAAATTTTGTTTTAGCAAAATTAAAAAAAAAAAAAAAGAGGGAAAAAAATAACCCAACAAACCCCAAAAAACCCAACCAAGCAAACACTCCCCCTCCCAAAAAACAAAACAAAACAAAAAAAAAGAACCAAAAAAACCCAAACCAAAACAAAACAAAAAAACCCCAAAACAAACCAACCATTTCTAGAGAAACTTTGAGAAGCAAACAAAATACATTGGCCTACTGTGAATGAAAGAGTCATTCCAGAATGTGGTCTCAAGAGCAGTCAGTACAAGCTTTGGTATCAAAATGCATATGCTCATATATGCTCATTGACATTTATGACTCTAAGTTGGAAGCTGTGGAAGTTTTGTGAAAATCAAAAATCTATTTGAAAAGTAAAAACACATGAAGCAATAAGATAATGCAAGAATAAAAATATTTTGTATTTAGATGAAAGCTATTTTCTTTACATTTAAAGAACATGGCATTAAGACTTTAAATCTCAAGTATGTACACAAAGCAAGTCCTTATACTATAGATCTGTGAAGTTTTAATGACATTTGATAAGCTGGCTTCAGAAGGAAAGCAAATCAGGAAATGAACACTGTTGGGTAAGACTGAAGGCATCAAAGATCAAAAAACCCCAAATAATAGATTTTCTTGTTTAAAGTGGGGACTCCCATGACCTCCTGCACCACTCAACCTGCAAGATATTCAGAGGATTCTATACAACGTTAAGCTCATTTTGTCCACAGGCTTTGATAGCGCTGCATACATGCTCAGATTTAGCAGATGGTATTTAATTTTAATCTTCTCTTCTGTGGAAAGAACACCACATAAGTGAAGATTTGCCTTGAGGTTGTCCCTGCAGCCTCTCATTGGCTGACCTCTTAGCCATTCACTGTATTTTAACAAGCGACAGAAAAGTGTTTCAGGCAATCTCTCTCCTGATATATGTACCAGATGTCTGGACAAGAATAGACAAGCCTGCAGTATCATTGTTTTGATGTTTGGTATTTGACAATATTCTAAAATATTAGTGTTTTGAAGCTTATCCTGCTATTTAATACCACCAAGGGCATGAAGAAAATATAAACTGAGATGATTGATGCCGTGGTTGAAGAGTGTTCAAATTCTGTAGCTGTATCAAAAAATGATGATTAAAATTGGGCCATGACAGATTTTAAATCAAATACAGATTTTAGTAGAACTTTAGGTATATGCATAAGAGAGAGCAGTCACATTTACTTTTTGCTCCTTAAATGTGACCAAGTGTCATTAAGATAGTTATCCAATAGAGAACATTTCAGTATACAACCCGTCAGGCAGAACATCCTGAAGAGAGGAAAGAAATCACAGTGGCCTTTCCTTGGGTATTGTAATTTTTCCTTGACCTCTGAATTTAAGTGGAGAGTTTTAGGTATAGCACAGGCTTTCCAAATTTTTTTTCTCCTTACTTTACCTTTTCCACCTCCAACTGCACACAACCAATTTACTTCCCAAGAAAGGTATTTTCAGGGTAATAAAATTTATTTTATATTAAAATATATTTTCCTTGGTTTTGTTTGTTATTTTTAAGGATGAACAGATATCCTGGATATCACTTCTGCCCCCTTTTTTTTTTTTTTTTTTTTTTTTTTAATATTATGATGTCTTTCTGAAGAGTCTGGTGACATAAATGTCTTTGTACTGAAATTGGAAGCTTGAAGGCAAAATGCTGTTTGCCTTGAGGAGAGCAGTGAGACACTTTAACAGACAATCCCAAATATTCAGAATAGGTCTTGTCCTTTGGACACAGGAAAATAATTTTTTAAGATTTTATTGGTCTGAGTACATTCACTCTTTGTACACTTTTTCTTTCCCTTGTCTGTGCATATATTTAACATTAATACTTATTAATGTTTTCATACGTAATTATTAATTAATACTTATGATTTATTTTATGTCCATGGTTTCTGAAAAATGTAATAGCAAGGGCTTATATTTTCTGGATTTCTTTTATGATTTGAGACACTTAATCTGTTGGGAAAATGCCTAAAAATATCAGACTAGTAAAGACCCATATTTAGGTACAACCCAAAGAACATACAACATATACACATCAAGTTCAATGGTTTAATGTAAGATTACATTCTTGTAAAAACATAGGTTTTTTACTTTACATAGATATGCATTTTGTCAGAAGCCTTTGATTGGAGATTTAATTTGACATTTATGAAGATGCTAAACATGAAAAAAAATAAGACTAGGATATTTATTGCCACTGAAGCGAAGAAAAACCTCTTTCAAGATTAAGACACTTCCTTCAGTTCCCTCCAATGAAGAAAGATGGGCGTAGGATCCAATAATAATCCAAATGATCCACTGACAGCTTTACCAGCTAGGAGATCCTGAGTACAGTGTGTACGTAAGGTCAATTAATTCAACACTACATAGATGACTGGACTCACAATAAATCTGATGGTTAGTCAATTGCACCTACAGACTAAAAATTATTTGTAGAGCTTGCTTTGAATGTGCAGATCAGCATACACTGGCTGTTGGTTTTCAGATGGAATCTGAGCCAGAAGAGCCCATGATTTAAACTGAAAATGAATGGGTTTCTTTCACCCTCAGTTCTGCAGGGGGGGAAAAAATCACAAATGTCTATAATTCATTAAAAAAAAAAGTTAAATATTAGTATTCCAAAGATCTTTAATGCAAGTATACTATTAATGGGGAGGAAGATTAATATTTCTTAGTTAAGACAAAGCATTATACTGTGATTCACATAAATTTCACGTTTCTTAAATACTTACAATACTAAGTCTGACATGGGATTTAGATTAGAAAATATTGTGACAATACATGTTTTCTGGTTAACTTTAAAGTTGGATTAAATAAAGACAGATTAATAATAATAATAACAATAATAATAATAATAAATATGATATATTAAGAAAGAATTCTAATGTCAGTTAATATATGCTGGTTTACTTGTGAGATCATTGTGCAGGATCTTTTTTAGTCAATGGGCTTAATTATTTTGTCTTAATATTGATGGCTATTTTTGCTAGTCTGTGGTTTCTGCAGCATTAACACAAGACTGGCAGACATTACAAAGGACCTGTGGGAGAGTTTCATTCTAGGGTGGCAGATGGAGGACAGAAGAACACTTAAGCTCATAAAATGATACCAGAAATCTTTGTGCAGGCAATTTATTTTTCTAGCAGTCAAGAGATTCAAGGGACCTCAAATGTTTGGTCACCTTAAAAAATGTAGTTGTGTATAGCCATAGTGTTTCTTCAACGATATATTCTTTCTGGTACCTTCATCTATAGTTGAAGGTAAAAAGAGATCTTATCAACTGTATTAGTAATAATAAATTCTAATTATTAAATTTGACTTTCTGACAAGATAAGAGTTTTCTGCTGCATATGCATTATCTTGTTATAAGGAAGCGCACAGATGATAAAAATAATAAAATTTATTTTAAAATTTCCATTATAGAAGATAATTTAAAAATCAGTGCAAATTTCCTTGATGGCTAGTTACTCTCACTCTCAGAACATCTGTTTAATTTTCCAGACTTTAAAACTTCCATTAAGGTTTCTTGCTTTTCTGCTATACTGCATAGATGTCAAATTTCAAATTATTTTTCCTTGTGTACATACTCACACTCTGTGATTTATTCAGACATTTAATCTTGTTCAGAATAAACCAGATCTATGCAGAGCTTTGATTGCTCACAGTAAGTCATGCTTTCTGATCCTGTAATGGTTTTATTGTCTTCTCAGTGTTTTTTTGGGTTTGTTTTTTTTTTTATTTGTTGGTTTTTATACCTTGATTTTCTTGAAATAGTTCCCTTAAAAACACAAAAGGACCCTTTTTGAGCATTTAAAACGGAACTGGACAGACCACAGTCACAACAGCACTTGTTGTTGAAATAATACAACGTTTTTATTTAGTATCTCTATGATACTATCCTATTTCCTAGCTGGTTCTAGATAGTCCCTGTAAAATACCTGGTTTGGAGACTTTTAAATTTTTTTTTTTTCTCTACGTATTTCAATTCTGCTTTTGCTTTCTGTGGAAATTCCACAGACAAAATCAATCTGTGCTTACAGAAAAAAAATAATATTACATCATTCACAGTCTGTAACAGAAGATCTAAATTAGGACCTCTGACATCTTCTGTCTTAAAGGAATGGTTTCATTCTGCTCTGTGAATGAGACAGAAAATGTGCTCCTTTCTTCCATAGATTCACGGAATATAATAGCAATTAAAGATGTACCTAAATCTGTTGAAATGTCATCACACAATGATGTGGAATAATTTCCTTATTAAGGTAGACAAACACTTAGTATGTGTTCCATAATACATTGATTTTTTTCAGTGGGGTGTTATATCTTTTCATACTGATCAGCTCTTACCTACTTGTCATGAAGAAAGCATCTTCATAGAGGGTTACCATAGTAAAATACCAGATATTAACATGGAAGATCAATTTTAAACTTCAATCTGACATCTTGGGAGACTACAGCAGGGACTGTTGAAGAATGCATGCTCAATTACTTTTAAATTTATTTCCCTCTGACTACCCCTAGATCACATTAATGTTACTCTCTCTGACTTTCACATTTTGAAAGTTGAGCCAAATATTCAAAATATTTACATCAGCAGTTAATCTAGGAGAGCCTTGCAGATGGATTCTCATCTTCAATGCCCTCAATTGCATTTAGATCTCTTAATGAGAGAGATAGCAGGGACAATATTTAAGCAATACAATGTCTGACATTTTAAGACATTAAGATTGTCAGCACTTTTTTGAAGTTTGTTTTACAGAGGAGGATATCCTTTAGTTAAAAAGAAAAAGCAGAAATAACACATAAAAAGTTACTTTGGGGATTTTTGTGTGTTTTGGTGTGTTCCACATATATGTCCTGACCAAGGCTGCGCAGCTATCTGTGTATCAAATTCCTAATAATGTATGTGTGTAGCAGAGACTACAAAGAAATTCAGTAGGCAATGCACAGAGCTTCAGAAAGGAGAACTTCAAAAAACATGAAGCCAAATCTATAAATAGTACTATAAAAGATGAAGAACTGACCTTATATGTCTGGGAGATAGATTAATTAAGAGAAGAATATTTACTTTGATTATCAAGGCAAGTTATTTTGGACAAAAAAAAGAAAGGCTAGGGTTTGTAAATATGTTTTGCCTATATTTAGGCGTACTTGAGTGGTGTTCTCACATTGTGCAAGATTACTGTTTCATTTAATCATAGAATCATAGAATGATTTGGGAAGGGACCTCAAAGATCATGTGGTTCCAACCCCCCTTCCACAGGCAGCTATGGCACAGGCATAGGCCATAGGCATAGGTGCAGCACAGGCAGCACCCATTAAACCAGGTTGCTGAGAGCCCTGTCCAACCTGACCTTGAACACCCTAAGGCCTAAGGCCCTCCACCATTTCTCTGGAAAACCCATTCCAGTGTCACCACCCTCACAGTAAAATATTTCTTTCTAATATCTAATCTAAACCTGCCATCTTTCAGTTTAAAGACATTCCCCCATGTGCTATCTCTACATGCTCTCATAAGAAGTCCATCTCCAGCTTTTCTGTAGGGCCTCTTTAGGTATTGGAAATCTGCTAAAATGTCTCCACGGAGCCTTGTGTTCTCCAGGCTGAATAGCCTCTGTTCCCTTTGCCTGCCTTCATAGAAGAGGTCCTCCAGTCCTTTGATCGTCATGACCTTCATGACCCTCTTCTGGACTGGCTTGGAGAAGTCCATGTCTTCCTTATGTTTGGGGCTCCATCTCCAGCTTTTCTGTTCCATGTTAAATCCCCTGATATCATGATAAATCATGATAAATCCCCTGAGATGCCTCTCCAGGCTCTGGGCATCTTTTGCTAGCCCTGTCACCAAACTGTTAGGAGTGGGATAGACTGAGGTTCCCATCCTCCAGCAACTTTATTTTAAATCCCTCTTCACCAGCTTATCAAGCCTATGACTGAATATGCTCTTGCCCTTTTCTGACAGATGTACTCCCTCAGTCCCCAGCAGAACAGCTCTCTCAAAGTCAATTCCATGATCTAAGCAGCTGAATCCCTGGCTGTAGCATCAGCCCTGTAACCACTTGATTGTTTCAAATTTCACTGGCCCTTTGAAACCCCTTTTCTCTGACTGGAAGGGCTAACAAAAAACTACCTGTGCTCTGGAGCCCCTTCCCACCCCTGCCAGAACTCTGTAATCCTTCTTGATACTCCTTAGCCAGCTCCTGGCTGTATCACACGTGCCTATGTGAAACACAGCAGCAGATCTCAGTCAGTGAACAGTACAAAGTTTGATAATTTTTTGTTGACACCCCCTATCGAATCTCTGGTAAGTAGAACACCTCCCCAGAAAGCACATCAGCTCAGCAATTTCCTCCATACCTCTGAGAAAGCAAATCACCGAATATTACTACTCTTTTCCTTTTCTTAGTTTTCCCTGTTGTTATATGAGGAGCAGATGGGGTCACCTTCCTCAGCTCCAGTGTCTCCCCTGATGTGACGAGTGTTTCCTCATCAGTCTACAGAGCAGAGAAACAGTTCTACAAGGGCACCTCAGGTTTTGGGGAAATTCTCTTTCTCTTGCAGGTGCTTTCCATTGCAAGCTTCCATTCTTCTGCATTTTTACCCCTCCTCCCTTCTATGTGCACCTCTGGGGTAGGTTTAAATTGTGTGGTTGTGGGAGGTGGATTCATGGCAGACTGCACTTGGAAGCACCTATCCAAGCCCTTTCAGCCTGTCTGATGCTACACAGCCTTCCCACCACCTCCTGCAGCTCAGCCACCTGCTGCAGGAAGTCCCCACCCTGGGCACACCTTTTGCCAGCAGGTCTGCTGCCTGTCCCTGGTACACAAGAAAGATCTATTGCCATGCCATGCTCTGACTGACACACCGTGGCCACACTGTGCTCCTCTGCCCAGTCCATGTACTCCTGGGGATGCCCTTTGTGGGAGTGACAGGGAGCTGTTTTTACTCCTCACCCTCCCCAACCCTTGTCAGCTTTTCCCATGCTCCTGGTGGGTCTCAGTGTTCCACTCAGGTTTCCCCATCTCAGGAAAAATACCCTCAAAACACGTGGAAGGTTCCCAGTATGAAAGAAGGTAGGTAAGGTAACACTAATGCTATATTAAAGGTGTTTGAATGGTACCATATGCCATACCAAAAAGAAAATTCTATTTCTAAGGAGTTTGTAGGGAAAAAAAAACTCTGGAAATTTTGAGGAATTGAAATGATGCATCAAAAGCAAATGATAAAAATGCTGACTAAATTTCTCAATTTCTAGTATTTGGATGCCTAAAAGTTAACATTCTTAAAAAGGATGCCTATGGAAATGTTTCTTATAACAGCTCAAACTTAATTTCTGTTTTTAATAAATTTCAGTACACAAGAAGACTTCATTGATTTCATCAGAATACCCTTTGAAATTATACCACATATAGCTTGATATTGAAGTACAGTAGAAAGTGATTAGTCCAGAGCACTTGGCTCATAAAGAATGAGCACAGCTGTCATAAAAGTAATACCTGCTATAGGAGATCAAACTGACATTTTTATTAGAATTATTTTCACTTTTCATAGGATTATATTAATTTTTCAAGGTTATGTGAGATGCTGAAAAGCACTGAGAATTCTAATGAATACTTTTACATTCAGTTTCCTTTCTAGAAATATGAGGTATTTAAAACCTTATAAATATAAATGCATTGTGCTTTTTTTTCCCTTTTTTTTTCTTTTTTTTCCTTTGACTTTGTTTCTATTACTAAAGTGCATCACTATGTGAGCATCATAACAGTAAGGGGAGTAAAAGTAAATTAATCACCAATCATTATTCAGAGAAAGTTCCCATTTATTTCAAAGTTTTGAGGGGACTGGTAGGTGGTTGATCTATGAATATCCTGCCTGCTGAGCTCATGCTGAGAAAAGGTCAGTGTCATTCCTTATGTCATTTTTCTTTTCTGCTGTTTTCACTCCTTTTCTGTTAGTCAGCAATTCTATACTATGATAATTATTTTCTTACTCCAGACTATTTGCTGGACTTTGGCCCTAAATTGTATGGCTTGTGTGTCATGAATAAGCATTAGATCACAAATTTCAGTAGAACAAATACAAGCAAGTTCCAGTAAGTCCCAGGAATAAACATGGAGGATAGGGCTGATGTTTAATCAGTAGCCCCTATACAACCTGACGGATATTAACAATCTGTTTTGGCAGTAAAGCAAGCAGAAATTAGGACAAGTTTCTAGGTTTAGATGAAGTCTAGTGACCAGTGATCTTTGCAAGCAGCATCACCACCATATCTGATGGACCACAGTGCTGCAATACATTCAGAAAGAACAAGATGTTTCAAATTCTTGTACACTTATTTTACCATAATAAGAAATAAGTTATTGATCTGCTGCCACCCTAAAATTTAATAAAGGACTGAGTATGGTTAATAGATTAGAAGGACATTCAAGACAATAAACCAAGAAATGTTTGGCATAATACAGTGTTGTAGAAAGAAAGACGTTTAGATGAACACCTAGGGGAACATAGTGCAGTCCGAGTCCTTTTCATTTTGTTTCATGTTGAAAAACACAAGCCCCATTTTCTGCACACTATTCTAGCATACATCAAAAAGCTGATCAAAATCAGCTTTAGTCCTCATCACATGGTTCAAGATCCTCATTTTACTTTTCCCCAGTTATCTTTACCAGGAATTGTAGTTGCTACACACAGTTCATGGCAAAGGCTAACCGTTTCAAAAAAATTCTGAGATTTTAATAGTTAGGGAAATATAATTTGTCATTAGCACTTTGTCCTGCTTAAATTATCCTTTTGGAGCTCATTGTAATTTCCTTACTAAACTAAAGAAAGTTTGGGGTTTTTCGCTTAAATTTTAACCAGATGAGTGGTACTGATCATTCTTTTACACAACAGCCTAGTGACTGAAAAATTCATATAGGAAGTACATATAATTCAATACATAAATATAGTACGAATAGGTTTTATATATGCTTCTGTTTACATGTATATATTATTTAAATAGCATTGTAATGAAAAGCAACACTTGTCATGAGCAGTGGGTGCAAAGTAAGGACTGGTCATATATGAGAAGAACTAAATTTGAATTATTATATGAAAGCATATTCATTCACAATGAAGTGTTAAATGTGGATTCAGAGTGCATTAGAAACTCACATAAGCTCTCAAGCATATAAATAACAGAAGACAACTGAAATGAAATACATTAAAAGTCAAATATGTTGTTGCATAAAAGGTGAGCAGAATGAAAAATAGACGCTGTAAAATTTTTGAAAGGAAAAGCAAATATTGTTATTGAAATAGAGATGGTGGTCATCTGATACTTTAAGACTACACAAACATCGTACAATTACACTGGCCAAATTTTCAGGCCATAGCAGTTTTAATCTCTTGAAAATGTTTTGCTGTTTTATACAGACTTTCAGGGTCACTGCCTGCAATCCTATTTTTTTGAACTTGTAGTCTTAATATGCCATATCTTTTACTGTGGTCTTAACTTAGTTTAAGAGAAGATTATTAGAAGCTATGGAGTCACCTTTAAAATGTAATTTGCTTTTTCAGAGAATAGAATTGCAGGCCCTTCAGAAGTATTATTTCAAATTTATCCAATCATATTCACCAGATAGAAGAGTTTCCTGAGCTGCTCGGTTTTTAACCCAGTCTATTATTGAATAGTTTTTCAGGGTTAAACCTTATTCTTACCTAATCCTTATCAAAGGGGAAATGTCCGTTTCAGGCATTTTGTTCTGAAGGAAATCACTGAAGAAAAGCAAGTAAAAATATGTTAATGACAAGGAGTAACAAGTGAGAATCTATTAATGGCTGCACACACACAAAAACCTATCTCATTTTTCTTGACTACTCTGTGGAATCAAAACTAGCAGTAAGACTTTTCCCATTCAGATACTATCCACATTTCTAATAAATTTCATTTTCAACACAAAACACAGAAATCACTTTGTCTTCAATAGTAATTTTAGGTTTGTACCATAATTAGGTACAATTATGAATTATTTGAATATAATAAGAGTCTTCAGTAGAAGCTAAAACACAGATGGATATGAAGGTAGGGGAGAGCACAGGTAATAGGAAACTTTGGTCCTTTCTAAGGAAAAACAATACGTTTTGAGAAACAGTGAGGTTTCCCAAGATTTTACTATTAAAAAAAAATAGTATAAGATTTCCTTTCAGATTCCATGTTTCCATGGAGATTTAAAAATCATTAACTAGATGAGAGCAAACTACTTAAAGATGCAGACATTGTTTGCAAGAACTATTGTAACCATGTAGTGTTGTTCTGCTATTTTTTTTTAAATTTAGAATAGGAAATGCTTACAAAAATTTGCTTTAATGGCTGGAAAATGTGAATTATTTGTTTCAACTTATTTCAGAAGATGATGTTTTCCCCTAGGCTATTGACCTAGACAACAGTTCTAGCTGTCATAATTTAGAGATTTATTAAAATTACAATAAAATAAGCATTTCCATTTGTAAAAAGCACAGCTATAATACAATTATTTTTGTTGAAAATATGTGGAAGTTATTAACACTGCCCAGATGACTTTATGGGAACTTTTAGTATGCACTGAATTGAATGAAAACATGAGTGTTAACAAGAAGAAATAAACATTTTGAGTTTTGGAGCAGGTTCTTGTCAGTAAACATTTTTTCAATTAAAACTGATAAACGAAGCATAAAAAGTACCTAATGACAACAAAGATGATAATACTTCTAATAAGAAAGACAAATACTTCGTAGTGAACAAAGAAGTCTCTTAAATGTTTTCCTAGAGAACTGCAGTCCAAATAAATGTAGGGGAAGAAACTAACATGCACATTTTCAGGAAGAAAAATTGAATACCTTCCTTCTGCATATGTAGAAGATAAGTTAGAGCTGTGATTCTATTATTTATATTTGAATATTAAAACGAATTAAAAGAGTGTAAGTATACACATGCATACAAAAATAAGAGAAGAGAATTTAAAGATAAGATATTGTCTTTTCAATAATTTTAAGACTATTCAATTTAATAGTGAAGATGTGCCTTATTCTTGATTAGTATGTGTGAAAAGAAATTTAATTCATTTACCCACATTTAACATGATTTAGCAAGGCACTGTACAACACCTATGGAAGACTCTCTCAACTCTGAATCTGGAAAAAAAAACCAGACTCCATCAAATGGAGTCCAGTAATCTCATGTGCCTATGAGTCAGAAATTTATACAAGCTCACAGGTTGGAGTTTCAGTTTTGATTGAAGAAATGTTAATGTTGGGCTTCTTTGAATGTGGGTGACTGGATATAGAGTATGTGTGATGGCCTTTATAGTCAGTGGAGATCTTGAGATCTGCTCAGTTGCTTGACTGGCTTCTGGAAATTTATGGATTTCCCAAAAGTTCCTTAGTAATTCTGCCAGTCCTTTGTGCATGTTTCAAATGCCACATGGTATCTCAGATTACATTAGGTGCATATATTTAGGCAAACCTAATGAGCTTTTGATCAACACTGATGATGAGAAAGTAGAAAGTGGAATTTGGAGTATTAATCATCTCTCTGAGAGTAGGATGTAGTCACTTACTTCAGTGTATTGTCTAATGCTCTCCAAGCTACAGGTAGTCCTTTCAGACATCCACCAGAGCTGTAATGCATGACATAAGACCTGGTAGGCAACTGCTTCCTTCTGGAGGCAAAGCTGGAGTGTAAGTCTGACACTTCAAATACTGACTTCTGTTTATTACAACTGATCTGACCTCTTAATGTGAAATATATTTAATCAGGAACAATGTAATGTGTTGACCATTTATTGACATTAAGAGTGGGCTTCAGATGTCTAAATGCAGATGATTGATAGCCCTTTAGAAACATCAGGATATGTTCCCTGGTTGCTATATGAGTACAGATCTACCAGTCCTGTCTGAATACCACTAATATGTCAAATAATTTGAAATGGGCATTTATTCTCCACACATGATGGTCTGTTGATGGGACTGAGAGGTTACCGGGCAGAGACCACATGACACTTTTTGCTGCCTCAGCCAAGTGGAAGAGGGAGTTCTACTCACATGTCACAATTCTGTTCCACCACTTGCGCAATACCCAGCAGCCTTTGTAAGAAAAACTCTCAATATCTCTCCTTTCTTTACATATGAAGTGGCTGCCCCTAAGGGTTTACGATGGCAGCAACATTTGGCTAAAGACTCAATTCCACTTCTCCCAAAAGTATAACTTTGTCATTTGGAAACTGCTATGGCAGAGGATAAGTATGCAACCTCACCTTGTAGACAAATTGTTGGGCTTGACACTGTCCTCTCTTAAGCAGGGATGGCTCTTTCATAAGATTTGTGCCTTCTGCTGTGTAGGAGGATTCCTTGGTGAAATCAAGCTTAAGTGATGGCAAAATTAATCTGGTAATGTTAAGATTAATGAATTAACAATTGGTTGCTCTATTTTTCTTTCTCAAATATTCAGTGCTAATGTGACGAGTATATTTATCAACAAAAAATTTGAAATTGTATTTCTATTGCTTTGATAAACTGCATTATTCATGAATTTGTAGTTGCTAAAGTCTTTATTGAATGCAACCAGGCTTATAATAAGAAATTCTGTCCAGCTGCATCCACCACTCTGATCTCTGAGGATCAGATGGAACACAATGGGATGTATTTTCTGCCAAACTTCTATACTCTTAATGCAACACAGAGTTGCCATAACCTATGATTGTATTAGCATAAACATATTACTGTATATTTTAAGATAGGAAGGGAGACTACATTCTAAATTTTGCCACAGTGGTTTGCCACAATGTCTTGGTTTAAAAGACAGGTATCTGCTAAGGCAGGCAGGAGCTTTCTGTGGAATGCAAAATGTAAACCTCTTCCCTCTGAATTATTAGCATTTTGAAATTAAGGGCTCTCAGGCAAAGATATGAGAATAGGAATAGCAGTTCTTTACTGGTATGCATAACAAGGCAAACAAACTACAATGGCAGCATTAACAGCAAACAGCACCAGGGTCCCAGTGACCCCTTCTCGGCCGCGGGCACTTTCCCCGCTGTTGCAGTTCCGGTCACAGCCTGAAGGGGCGCTGGCGGCTCCCGGCGGGCAGGGCGGGTGCGGTGATTCCCCCACGCCTGCAGGGGGCACTGTGGCGTGGGCTCGGGACCACACGGTAATGGCGGCTTTGTCCAGACAGGAAGGGATGGAAGGGAGTGTTTACTTCACACAGCCCTGGGGCAGCCAATCCCGGTTCCCCAGCAGGACACTTGGAAACAGCAAGCTGGAACAGCAGGACATCTCAGCAGGCAGGGGATGCGGGGCTGCAGTGCAGCGAAAGTTCAGAGCAGTGCCAAAGGGGCGGCAGGGGCGGGGCAGTGGTGGCCTGGCTCTGAGCAGGGCAGGGAGAGGCAAGCTCGGGATCCCGCACAAAAGCAGAGGGTGATAGGTCCCTTTTTTAGTGAGGTGGGTGTTAACAAGGTCCCAGTTCAGTGGCTGCTCTCACAAGCAGAAGCTCACCCCACAGCAGAAGAAGCAGCTCTGGGCTGGGCTCCGGCAGCAGCAGCGAGTTCCCTTCCCCAAGCATCAGCTCCGACCACCCACCTCCAATGCCCAGAGAGAGAGCCAGCAGCTGCCTTAGCCCCATCTTTTACCTGCCCAATTCTTGTGGTGTCTCTGCCCCTCAGAGAGAAACTCCCAGATAAGTGCAACCACCTACTCTCCCCCCTCAGCCTGGCCACTTCTTTTGTTTTTCTTGAGTACTCAGTTGTTAGTATTTCCTAGCAACTTATGGAAAAAAATTCTGTAAGTAAAAAGAAACAAAATGAAAGAAACTTAACCCCCGACACACTATTTTCCAGTTTCAAATCCAAGCATTTAATCCTAATCTTGAAGTGGTCTCCAAAAAATTGTGATAAGATTTTATATAAATAAAATAATTTATTTAGTTTAAATAAATAATAATATAAATAATAAATTTTAAATAATATAAATTTCTTGAAATATATAAATTATTTTCCTCAATTAATAGAAAACAAACAAACAAAACAAAAAACAAACAAAAAATGCCAACAAACTAAAAACAGCCAAACACTAAATTCCCCTCTTGAGTATTTTGAGAAATCTCTGCCTGTAGTTTTACGGAGAAAACAGCAGTGGCATAAAAGAAATTAGTAAAATAAAACATTACTTTTCTTTCTTAGAATAAAGTTGTACAACTAAGTCTAAAGACACTAGTCATGTGGGTTTTGTCCTTTAATTGTTTTTGGTAAATTTTAAGTCACCTTTAATAGTTCATGGTCTGTAGAACTTTAGATGGTGTCATGAATAGGAATAATCTATTTCTAGTTGTGTAAGCATAGATGTGAGAAAATACCAGAAACCTTTTTTTTTGCACAACTTTGGTATACACTGAAGAAGTCTTTCAATAAAATACCAATTGTTTTCTTCCTGGTGTGTGTCTTACATATCCGTCAACAATTTCATTAGGTACTTGATTTGACAGTTTACTCTTTGTAAAGCACACCATTGCTAGGGTTTCCTTACTTGATTTTATCTTTTGTTAAAAAGAGTAGCCTCATTTTTAGCCATTAATTTAGTACAGAAAAGGACCATGTTAATAAAAGACCCATTTAAAGCACAGTAATGCCTGTCTGATATATCCCCTGAAGTCCTCTGTGACAATTAGGCATTGAATGAGGACATTTTTGTTGAATTTCTGAAGTGAACAATAATGGGTCTGGCAATATTTCTATCAGTGGCAGAGAAGCAAATGTAAAGTCATTGCTGACAAAATATGCAGATAGCACAAAGATTGACGGAGCATAAAACAATGAACTGTGCAGGGCAGTCACACAGAATGAACTGGGTCACTGCTTAAGCTGAGTTCACTAAAGCAAACCATGATTCTCATCTGACAAGCAGAAGTCTGTCTAGAAGACAGGAACACAGGTCATGCTTACCCATACAAGGAAGAGGATTCTGGCTGGCTAGTGCAGAGAAAAAAGGTGTTGGGGTCAGGGTATACAAACAATTGAATGAGATACTACTGCAATGATGTGGTACAATACTACATAATACATCTTGCCAGAAGTTTCATCTACAAGGTTCAAGAAAATTCATAGAAGATCCCATAACATGATGTTACTACTGTGAAGAAAGTAGTCTTCTGAGCAGGTACTGAATGAGCTCAGTTTATCACTGAGAAACTAAACTATGCTGTCATTTTTATGAGCCTCTTGGAAGAAAATGCTACATTCTCACAGCCTCTTTATTATTCTAAAGCATGACAGGAATTGATTTCTGCTTCTGAAGCTGAACAAAGCAAAAAATTGGACAGCTAATTATTGTCAGAAGTGTTGGCAGAGGTGATTTTATAATAAGTAGTTATAGGGGTTTAGTAGAAGGTAACAATGTGAGTGGAATTGTTTGCCATAGATAAGGTCAGAAAAAATATTGCAATAATCACATATTATCTAAAATAATGTATGGAAACCATTATTTAAATTACTGTGAATCTGACAAACTATGCATCTTAGTGTTTTCAAAATTCTTTAGAAATGCTGTTGAAATCAATGAGACTAAATAAGATAAAATCACATTTGAAAAGGGAAAAATGTAAAAACTTGACATGGAGGGAGAATAAATTTATTAGAGGATTTTCAGAAAGGATTTTGAGTTTACAGAATTTTTAAAGGATGTTTTTAAATTTAATTGAACATTTCTAAGCACATTTATCAAGGAAAAGAGTTCAAGAAACATATTTCATATCTTAGAAGTTTGTTATTGTTGTACAAATTTCAGACTAGTGTAATAAGAGCAAGCACAAGTAATTTAAGCGAAACTGTTAAAATGGTACATTCTTATACCTGGGAAAAATTCTTTTAAAACTAACACATTTTCAAAGATTTTAAATTTCTATTAGAGATATTTTTGTTTTCCTTAATCACAGGTTTACTAATAAGAGGTAATTGACAGAAGATTAATAAAAACAAGTCCATCAGTTTTGCAGCTATAGGTCATTACTGACCTGTGCTAGTTACAATTCACTATGAATTGTAGGCTGAATTTTTCATTCTTTTTCACACATGGACATGTAGTGACACCTAAATTTTGGAACAGCAGGGAATGATAATTTAAGCATTATTAGTTACACAACACGAGAGAGGTTGACCATTGACAATAGTAGTGCAGTAGTGTTTTGGCTGGACACTGTTCCTTCATTAAGTTATCACACATTTTCTTTTTATAGAAAAAATATACTTTTTAACTAGTTCAAATTGGTGCATGCAAAGCTGCTCAGGCCTGTACTGCTGCATTGATATACAAGAAATTACATGAAAGGACTGAAAGTTTCTTTTAAAAAGGTGCACAGTTTTGACAGCAATTTTAAACCACTTAGGATTTGCAGATACAAAAGGAAAATAAGATCCTTTTGAGAAGGTATTCTTATTCACCATCAGTATTAGGTCCAGGTTAACTTTAAAATATTAGGGAATGGAGATTTAATTGCAAGGAAAATTATTTATTCAGTACTAGATCTATTTGTACTCTAGTGAAACACTTGGGATAACATAGATGTTATATGTGAATGAGAGCAGAATAGGGCCAGAAATTTAAATGTTAAGATATGTATTTTCACTCCAGTCAATAGCATAATTTATTTTGAAATGTCTGGTTAGAAACATGTTTAGTTATAGTAGTAGTCAGATAGTTATTTAAATTCTTCAGGTTCAATTTAAAATAGAAATCAAAAAGTGTCTGCTTACCAGAAGCTCTGTGAAAGAAACTGAGGATCATTATTTGCTTTTGAAACCAAACATCCTATGAGAGAACTGCAAAGCAAAGTATATTGCAAGAGCTTGTCGAGTACACACAGTTCACCAATCTGTTCAAACATCAGATTTGATATCAAGATTCTTTTGAACTACCACTTACAATTTCTTCACAGAAGAAAGCAAGTAGTTTTAAGAAAAACAAAATAAATAAGAATTATTCTTTCATAAAAGCCTCATTTGGGGAAACATCATCACAGTTCTAAGTATCTTCTAAGTATCTTCAACATGAGTATAATTTTTGCAAATATGGTCTTTTGAAGTGTCTAAGTTTTTACAAGATATGATATCAGGTTCATGGGTAAATGAGATTCCTTAACTTTAATGGCATAATATACAGTGATGAGAAAATGGTGGAGGGAAAGTTAGTCACATCTTCAGGGTTTTCTCACTATTATAAAAGAGAAAATGCAATGCATACTGAAATTGTACTTAATTACATAGTCACATTTTCTATCTCTTTCATTGTTGAAGTCTTCAGCCAGTGTTTAACATATAATTTTTGCAAGCATTATAAAGGATGCAATGACAAAATGAAGTGCAGGTTAGTCTTGAACCTGGAAACGTTAAGAGACAGGGAAACACTGCTGACTCCATCAATACCTAGTCAGTCCTACTGTACCATTAAGCATTAAGTCCAAATCTGTGCTCTTGATGTTAGATGGGATACTCTTGACTTCAGAAAGTGTGCTGCTGAGAAATGAAAAAACAGATGGCAAGAAATAAGCAAAATGTTTCTTTCCATTTGTCAAGAACCTCATAATTGTTACTATTTTGACTGTGAATGGGCCTAGAATGATTAATGTTGTCATGGCTGACACCTTTACCATAATGAGTTCTTTTTTTCGTGTATGGTCATCCCTTACTTAATGGCAAGACATTCATTAACCACCAAGCTTGATCTGAGGCTAGATCTGACACCAAATACTAAGTCTTTCAGTAGCAGCTGGGATTTTGCAATCACTTGTTCCTATGCTTGTCCATTGCTGCCTAGCAATATCTAGACTTAAATTGTGAAATTTGTCCATTTTGTTGCAATGCTTGTCCTGTGAATGTCTCAGTGGTCCTTGAAAATTTCCTGTGGATACCAAGAAGTCTGTTTCTTCCATTTCCATTGTGAAATGGCATTTAACATGCCACGCTACAAGCAGAAATGAGCAGAAAGGGAGCCACAGGACACCTGAAATAGTTTTTCATTTATGCCAAACATAGGACAAGAATTCTTAAGCATATAAGAACAAGAAAATTATTTTATTTTTCCAACTTTGGTTTTTTTTTTATTTCTCTATTTGAGATAAAAAATATTTTTACTAATGGCTGATTTACTAAGCTTCTGGCAATGGCTAAGAAGTCTGAGAGCTGCTTACATTTTAACCTTAGACCACTCCTAAAGATAATTTTCTGTGCTGCCTTTATTAGAGGATCTCTGAAAGTGTTTTTATAAAACTGAAGTGAGCAGAAGCATAATTGAATTCACTCACTGGAGACATAATTTTAACACCCAGCTGTGTCAGTGGTTTCTTCTGAGCTTTTAAAGGATCATTTTTCCTTTTGAGAACTGTTTTCACATATTAAATATCTGAGATCTAAAGAAAAAATAATGATGCATGAATTAGATGATTACTACATTCTTAGACAGAAAGAGAAATAACTGAGAGGAAATGTCAGTCCTCTATATAGCTGAATAAGCCTTGGACTCACTGGTGAAGTTATCCCTAATTCCAAGGATCCTCCATTCTTTACATTTTTCCCTCTGAATTCATAATTTTGATACCTCTTTTATAATATTTAAACCTCTCCTGCTGTAGAAAACTATTTTTTTTAGCAAATAGTCTGAAGTGAAATTAGGCCAGACATATTTTCAAAACAGTGTCATTACAGGTGAGGTTAACTCTAAAGCTAAAGGTAATCCTGGGATTGCAAAACTACAACTAGTCCCATTTTGAAATGAGATGTTAATATCTCTCATGTTCTTTGAAGTCCTATAATGTTCAACCAAAGTTAAAATAGCTCAACAGTGTCAAAGAAGTTTCTTACTTCAAGAAACTCTCCAGCCTTTTCTTCTATCCTCTTAGGATGAGCTATCTGCCTTCCTCATTAGTTCCTCTTCATGAGCAGTAACATATGGTGCAAGTCCTGTATCTTGGAAATCCATCATAGGAATGCTAACAGAAATCTTATATCTGCATCCCTCTGCCCTTCTTTTTATATGTTTGGTTGTATCTGAATAAAGATGTGCAAGATTCACATGCGTCTCCATTAATACACAATTATTTTGAAGACATAATGCACAGGTGTAGATACTTCTCCAAGCTGTAAACTATAAATTCAGATTCTAAAATCAGACTTAAAATATTAATTTATATTGATTTTTTAATAGGTGATTGTATTTTTGAAAGACTTTGTTCCATTGTACTTTAGACTAATTTTTGACTGGATGTGAATAACTTCCATTTATAGGACATAGTAACTTAGCAAGACATCTCAAGGTGCTTTAAAAGAGATGTACAATAATTAATAACACAGCTTGCAGTGCCAAGCTAATGATGGGAAGCAAAGAGAAAAACAAGTCAGTTTTCAGTTTTGATTTAAAGCACTGACATTCATGGCATTTCTTGGCAAAGAGTGTTAAATCAAGGCTTTTCAATATCTGAAACAGCAGCAGCCCAATATAGCACACAGTGAGATCTTAGCAGGACAGGTACAGCACCTTGATATGACCTATTAGTGAAATGTGTGAGTTTTGGAAGAAAATAATATGGGAAGGGTTTGGGGGGGCTTTTGGTTTTGGGTGGTTGGTTGGTTGGGATTTTTTTTTCTATCTGAGCCTGTGTGATCCTTATAAAAGGACCATTAAATCAAGATTGCTTCGAAATTAGCAAGACAAACTTCTGTCACATTTTTGAAGAGAGAATTTGAGTTATATGCTACAGATCTTCAGTCAGAATTGTATAAACATTATTTTATTTTGTACAAGCATAGAGGATGTGTTTACCTGTGCATGGCATAATTGTGTGAGGAAAAGGGATTCTAAAATAATTCTAAAGAATATATATACTTTCAGTATTGTATATTCCAGTCTTCTCAATATATAGAATATTTTTGAATGCTTCATGGACACTTTATCACAAACATGAAGTGTTTCTGATTCAAATCATTGAGAAGTATCAATACAAGAGTAGACATTTCCCTAAAATTTTTCTCTCAGAGAAACTTAGAAAAGTAACTGACCAGAGATCGTTGACTCTTCCTATTGACTACATTTACTGTATGCAAATACTCTTCCTATTGACTACAAATACTGTATACAGATATATGAGGCATCTAAATTTATGACATTTGATATGATGACATCTAATCCCACACCCTATCCCTAATAGTATCTAATAACAAATATTCAGATAAATATTATAATGAGCATTCTATATCTGATGCACCATCTCAGGTTCTGAAGATGGTGATTCCTATATGAACATCTAGACAATAAAATTGGATAGCCATTTTTCTATTTATAATAATTAAAACTCCATACCATCTCATGCATTTAAAATTAATTCATGTTATTGTCATTTGCATCTTTTTGCAATGTGTTGACTAATTTAATTACAATTGGAGTGGAAAATACCCACTATTTTGATTTGCTTTCAGTCTGTCAAATTAAGCTTAATTCAATCTTTCTAAGCAACGATGTCGTGAATTACTATTATTTATAAATAAATCATTCATAATTCTATCGTCTTTCTAATGCATTTCCCCACATCCATCACTTCTTGCTGCTTATTTATATTCTCAGAAGCAGGCACCTAATACATTAATTTATTCTCCTTTCCCTCTTTTGTACCTTTTTTTTTCAGTTTAGACTCTCTTCTATGAATTTAGTGGGAAGACCAGAATTTATTTGATTTTCAAGAGACAAGTCCAACATGGAACTATGGAATGGAAAACCTATGTCTTTTTTCCTCTTTATAATAATTTATAACACTGTGATATATTAATCCCACCTGACAATTAAGCTCCCATTCAGTCACTTGCTTATTCGCTCTCAGTTGGCTACAAGAGACAATAAAAAAGACAAAAAGTAAGACAAACTTGAAGATCAAGGTAAAGACAGCTTAACATAAAAAGCAAAGTTTCAAGCAAAGTAAAATGAAGAATTCATTCCTTATATTATGTTGGCATGGAGATGTCTAGCCAGTTCATAGGAAGCAAGATCTCATCAGATGTAGGGGCTTCTTGGGAAGACAAATAATATAATGCAAAGATACCCTTATCCTCCTCTTTTTCCTGAACTTTTATTGTTGAGCACATCATATGTTATGGAATATGCTTTTGGTCAGCTGGAGTCAGCTGTTCTGGGTTTGTCGTTTTCCAAATTCTTGATCACTCCCCCAGCCTATTCACTGGAGTGACAGAATGGAAGAAGTTCAAAGAGAAATAAAACTAAGAAAAATCCCTCAATTCTATGCAAGAACTGTTCAGACACAGTGTCGTAGTTTGACTCAATTGCCAAATAATTTTTGCCAATTTTCTCATCTGAGATCATGACCAAAACAGAAACAAAGGCAAAACAATTCAACTATGAATCAAAAAGATAGATTTATTCACACACACTCAGAGAAATAAGAAAAAAGGAAAAAAAAAAAATTGAAAATGTCACAAAGCACTTTTCCCTCCCATCCCTCAACAACTCAAATTCAATTCAACCTTCATATCTAGACTTCCATCCCCCTGCAGCCTTCCTGATGCTGCGTGGGTTTTCTCTCAGTCTTTGGGAATATTTCAAAGTGCCTGTCCAGCCTTCAGTGAGATTTTACTCAGTTCACACTGTTGCTAGATGAAGCACTTTCCCAAATCTACTAAGGAAAATTGTCCATCTGCTATGAAGCTTTCTTTCTTCTCCTCTTCACAATGTCTCTCAGAAGGAGGGAAAAGGGTTAAAAAACTTTGTCTCAGTTCTTCTGCAGATGACGTCAGCTGCCGGCTATCGCCGGGAACCTTGGAACTGAGGCAGGACAAGGGAGGAAAAAAAAAACACAGCTTCTTCCGCTCATCCCATGTCGGCCAGGGCCCGCTCCGGGACCTTTCCAGGCTTCCCACCCCTCCCTTTTCGGTCCCCCTTCCTTCAAGGCAACAGGGGAAGGGAGGGGTCCTCTCTGCTGCCTGGCTGCCTCCGACCCTGCGGCCCCATGGCCGCCCGGCTCGGCCGCCTCTGCAGCCGAGCCACCACCTTCCCCCTTCCCCCTCCCCTGTCATCGGGGAGGAGATCAAGGGAAAGGGCTCTCTGCCAACTGGCTAGGATCTGCCGTCTCCTCCTCCAAGTGAGGAGAGAGGCCTGGGACCGATTTACCTTGGGATTAATCCCCCCAGCTCCCGTGGTACATGAGATGGGGCTAAGCCCTCCCTTCAGCCTCTCCCCTCTCCCTTTTCGGGAGAGTGGCTGAGGTCTAGCCCCTCCCCAACAAACCCATGGCCACGGCACGGTCCCAAGTTACCTTCCTGAAAACCTGAGGCAAAAAAGGCAGAACTTCCTGCTGGGTGTCTTTTTAACCCCCTTTGACCAGTGGAGGCAGTTCACTAGACGTAACATCCTGATTCGCCCTTTTTTTTTTTCTCAAACCATTACACACA
This sequence comes from Nicator chloris, assembly GCA_013400495.1. Taxonomy (NCBI): domain Eukaryota; kingdom Metazoa; phylum Chordata; class Aves; order Passeriformes; family Pycnonotidae; genus Nicator; species Nicator chloris. The sequence goes on along the minus strand of WAAE01023427.1, from coordinate 18,223 downwards.
GTCAAAACAATGTTTTTTCATCACAAATCTGAAATGTAGCACCATATGGGCTGCTATGAAGAAAATGAAATCTGTTCCTGCCAGAGCCGGTACAGACATTCTTGGGTTTATGGCCTCTGCCCTACTCTGTTCAGAGGACTATGTAGGATGACTCTAAGACCTCCTCTCGAACTGCAAAAATTAATTAACAATGTATCACTATAGATATGTGACTATAGTTGCTTCTCCTCTTCATATCTGCTTTGTGTATAAAATACTGAATTGCACTCATCATTCAGTCTTTCAAACATCTGAGCTTCTTCCAAAAATCTTTACTAGCATTTTAGTTTTCATTACTCTAATTGTGTCAGTCAATCTTGTTGCCTTGTTTTTTTTCCTCCCTTTTCCATAAACTTTATAAACATGTTAACAATTTCATACTACTTCTTGGACAACTTCGCTATACCTTATCTCCAGTATAAAAGTGTCAATTCATTCGTTTTTTATTTTTACCTTTCAAATATATTTTACTAATTGAAAGACATTTTCCCTTTTCTGTGACTGTTAATTTAATTAACTTGGTAACAAGACAACCAGTTTTTTAGTGGTTTTGTGGGTTTTTGTTTTGTTTTGTTTTTGTTTTTGTTTTCCATGGATCCAAATACGCTATAGCTGTCTCTACCCTTATATATTGTCCTCAGCATACCTTGTGGTGTTCCGTGCCATTTTGAATTACACCACAGCTTTTAGACAACCTGAACTCCTAAACTTCATCCTCTGTAGGCACCAGTAAGGGAGGAGAACACACAAAAGTTCTTGGTACTGTGATCTTTCCCCAGTAGGGAGTGCAATTTTGACCATGCCATCTGGTCATGCACCTTGGGACTCTACAGTAGTTGACCCTGTTTGATCAAGGCAGTTGTTCAAGTTGATCTCCAAAAGTGCCTTCTAACCTCAGATTTTATGTGGCTCTGATACACTGTGCATAAGGTCCTAGAAAACTGGAAGTGTTTCTAGATATGTAATGTTATAAATGGGAAAAGTTAGAGAATTTGTAACGAGAAATGGTGTTAGTTTAATAGTTGAGGTGTTGTTTGTGATGTTTTTATAGTTGCATGGATGTTCCAGTTGTACTTTCTGTACAGATGTTAAAGTTGTAATGCCCAAGGAAAAGAGGGATGGGGACAGAGTGGGAATTTTCCTTCCCACAAGGTTCAACATTCTCTAGAACTCCCTGGACCTTGATTGGAGAATCTAACTGACCAATCATTCAACGCCTAGAAGAAATGATTGGTCAGGAAAGCTCCACGATAAGGACCAATCAAGAAACGACAAGGAGCCAATCACAGAGAGGATCCTGAAGTACACCAACAGAAGAGATCCAAAGGGTATAAAAAGACTGACCCAGTGGGTAGAGGGGCCTCTCTCTCTCTCTCTCTCCTTCCTCGGGTGGGAGAGTGGAGTAGCCATTTTTTCTTGTCTGTGTTACTGTGAGGGTGGAGACTAGCTCCACTCCTAGCTCCTGTAGCCGTTTTGTAACATCTTCAATAAACGTTGGGCCATTTTCTTTACTATTCCATCGGACTCACGGCCTCGTTTATAACAAGCAATACAGGAACACTGAGTGGATAATTTTTCTTCTTTTACTTGACAACTTCTTAAAAGGTGTCTGAGGCATCTATTACTTGTGAGAGTTTTATTCCTCCCCAAATAAACTATACTTATAAACAAACACCTTTATTTATATTCCTGCTATGATTTCAAACACTTTCTGAAAGTTGATTTAAGTTTTGGGTTTGTTCTCTGATTCATGTGTGTTGTATTTTATGTCTGATTCTATTACCTGCTGCATTTTCTCTCCCCTATGATTCCTCAGATTAGCCAAGGCCTTTTTAAAGTACTTCTATGGAAGAGTACTTAGGGTAATAGGCACCACATTTAAATGTTGAGTCATTTTAAATCTGTCTTTTTTTAGAGGTATTGTGTAAACAATCTCTGGTCTAGGCAATGTGTTGATTTTATTAATTTTGTTTTAAAGATGCCACTACTGAGATAATTGAGAAATTTTTTGAGACTTATCTTCATAAAGATGAATCTTCAGCTTTAAGGGATATGATATGATTTGACATGGTTTGATATGATATAAGGGATATGATTCAGCTTTTTGTATAGATCCTACTTTTAGAGTGCTAGAAGAAAATTTTATTCCAAACCATTTTTACTCTATGGCTGGTCTCACATGCCTTAATATTGAAGTTAAAAAGTTTATACTCTACTTCATTTTACATGCACTGTTTCATATTTTGAATTTTTTTTCCTTCTGCAAGACTATGTGTTGTTGTTTAATTTGTTTGTTTTTCCATTTGCCTCTGCCTACTTTGTTGTTGAGTGATACACTCTTGTTCAAAATCTCAAGCATGCTGAATTTATAATTAGTTCTTACTAGTGTAATTTGATGGGGAAAACTTACCCTTTCCACAAAGGAATGGAATTTGAATACTTTATGGCTATTAGCACACCAAACATTGGATTCATCCTTGTGTTGTTAAGTGTTGATCAGGATGTGTTTTTCCTCTTGCTAATCCTCTAGTGAGTTGCTCAAAGAAGCATGGTTCTTAAATGTTCAGGTTCCTCAGCAGTAGTGTTTTTTCTCTCTATACAGGTCAACAGGTAAGGACTGTCTTCTGTATGTCTGTGGATTATATAACACAAAAGTAAGAAAAAATTCTATCCCACATCCCACAAGATGGATTTTGTGAAGTTCTTACTGTCTCCCTATTGTATCATAGACTGCACAGATTAATAGTTTGGATTTTCTAGTCCTGAATTTTAACCTCAGATTTAAGTATCCGAATTTAGGAGACAGACATCCCTTCACTGGGGAATAAGTTTTCTCACTACAGTCTCATTGATTACAAGGAGTCATTAATAGCTTGCAACAAATGAGACATCAGTCATTCTGGCCACAGTCCAACAATGTAATTAAGACCATGTTTAGCATTAATCAATGGAACTGACTTCAGAGAAACTACTCACAAACTTAATGTTAAGTAAGCATTTAAATATACAGAGAATCAAGTGTTAGAAAAAAGTAAAATCTAGACTTCAGAAATTCAGTAGACATTACTAAGCAAACGTAAGAACGTAGCACAGCTACATAATAAAAGACAGGTGGACTAGAGTTTAAAATTAAAAAAAAAAACCAACCACCTTCTCAGATTACAAAATGTCAGATTCAGTGTTGAAAATAATAATTTTAAATGCTAAAGGGTAAATAATTGCTGTTGCAAAACTAGAAAAATAAACAGATCTATTGCAATCTTCACGGAGGCTATGCAAAGGCAAATGTCCGTGTGATGATAAAATGATAAAAGAGACACTGAGAGGATATTTGTGAGAAATGACTCCCACTCTTCAACTGAATTTTTAACAATTTAATAAAGTACAATAAGGAACCAAATCAATAAAGCAAAAGTAACAGTGCTGGGTGTGTAGCCATAGTCAGAGGCACACCAGCTAACCATAGCAACTCCTCTTATATACCCTTTTTATTGCATTGGTCAAATACATATTCATAAATGATTATCATTATGCAAACATTTATTTGAACTCATTTACATGTTCCAGGAACTTTTTTAGCATGGCTTCTCATCTGATCTGCCCTTTTAGAGAACGTGCAGTAACATTGGATGTGGTTTTGAGGGTGGTGTGTCACCTCCTCACAACAACCCCCTGTTCTATGGTTTCAGCAGCTTTATAGTTGAAGTGTCAGTACCAGGGGTCCTCATCACACGTTCCTCACATGTTATCTGGCCATGCAGATGGTTTAGCTATTCCAGTAATTGCAAGTTAACCACAAGTACTCTAAATCAACATCAGCTATTTCACAAATGTGCCTGATTTATTTGAATTATTGTCAGTTAGTTATAAAAATAAAAGCATTAGTTATTATTTCGCAACTATAGCTAGTTCTGCAAAAGTTAACATTATATTATAATGCACAGCACATAGCATCCACTTTAATATTTCTGAAAGTCAAAAGTATAATATGTGTCTATCACAATATCTTTGAATGAGTAATAGATGGAGATTCACAAGATGCTGCCCTGTTTNAACATTGGATGTGGTTTTGAGGGTGGTGTGTCACCTCCTCACAACAACCCCCTGTTCCATGGTTTCAGCAGCTTGATAGTTGAAGTGTCAGTACCAGGGGTCCTCATCACACGTTCCTCACATGTTATCTGGCCATGCAGATGGTTTAGCTATTCCAGTAATTGCAAGTTAACCACAAGTACTCTAAATCAACATCAGCTATTTCACAAATGTGCCTGATTTATTTGAATTATTGTCAGTTAGTTATAAAAATAAAAGCATTAGTTATTATTTCGCAACTATAGCTAGTTCTGCAAAAGTTAACATTATATTATAATGCACAGCACATAGCATCCACTTTAATATTTCTGAAAGTCAAAAGTATAATATGTATTTATCACAATATCTTTGAATGAGTAATAGATGGAGATTCACAAGATGCTGCCCTGTTTGTAAAACAAACAACAACAACAACAACAANGCCCGTAGAACAAAAACAAAAACAGAAAAAAAAAAAAAAAAAAAAACAAGACGGGATCCTAGCGGAAACAAAACTGAGTGGGAGCCAGCAATGAGTCCTTGCAGCACATAAAGAAAAAAGCATCCTAGGATGCACCATGGAAACTTTGCCAACAGTTGAAGGAGGATTCTTCCTCTCTAGTGAGTGCTGGTGACAGCAGATTTGGACTACTGTCCAGTAGCAGGAAAGCATCGAAAAACTGGAGAATGTCAGGACTACCAAGATAATCAGGTTTTGGAGCAACAATAATATGAGGGGAGGCTGAGGAGAAGGGATATGTTTATCCTGAAGAATAGAAGGCTCAGAGGCAGACTGTTATTGCTGTCTACAGCTTGTTAAAGAGAGAGTATAGATAGTTTATATTCAGATCATTCTGATGAAGAATGCAAAACAACAAAACCAAGTTGGAACAGAGAAAATCTGTATCAGACTTTTTTTTCCACCATGTTAGTTATCAAATGGGAACAAGCAACCAGAAACTCTGAGGAATCTCCATCTTTAGAGATATTTGAGACTCAAATGATCACGACCATAAGCAACCTTCTGCAACTGTGACATAGCTCTTCTTGAGCAAGGAGTCTGTCTAGATGACCTTCAAAATTTCTGTTTAAACCTCAAACTTATTTTGACTGCATCCTACTTGCATAACTGAAGTTATGATTTTGAAGTAGTAGTTCGTTAGAAATCTTTGGATTAATAGTTCATGACTGGACATAGTATATCCCTTGACCATGCAGTTGTTGCTCTCTATGCAAGAATAACAGATATTGCCATATTGGCTTCCTTTATAGCACCGACTACCCAGAACGACTCTAAATAAGCGGGAAGTATTGACGTTAAGGTATATGAGAATTTAAATCTCTTCATGGGAGACATATGAGAAGCCAGTAGGTAGGATGGACATTTTTAAAAGTTGTCAATTATTGGAGGGAGGAAAACAAAAATGACATGGCCTTCTGTTTGGCCATGTAGAGATTTTACTGTAACAACTGAATCAAGTGAGTAGTAGGTGTACATTGGTTGCAAAAGACAAGGGATGAAATAAGGATATACCACTTGGAAAAAGCGGTTTGGTTAGCTCAAAAATCGGAATAGTTAGTAATCCTGTGGATCAGGATGTGAATGGTGACAACAGAAATGGACACTAGACAAAAAAGATTGAACTGACACGCATACACATTTATCCTTACAATATAAGCACATAACCAAAATACCATGCAACAGACTTGCTTCATTCTGGGCATGAAGCCACATTAGATCTAATTCCAAATCTACCATCGGCATCTTCAGACTAAGCATTTTTACTGCTGTAGATATTTTAAATTATGGATGCATTTGCTAAGGGATGTCAGAGGGAAATTAAATAAAACTGTCCTTGGCAGTGACTAATATACTATTGTTTCTATTTTGGCATGACTTGTTTTGGTTAGCCTTTTTTCATATTATGTTGTTGTTTCAATAATCAAAAGATAAAGTAGTCTTGAAATTAAGTCTTGAAATTAAGACATGAAGTGGCTTAAAAAAGAGAACCCCTCCATAAACTTGGATCAGCATGAAGACAAATTCCAATGAAGCATTTGTGAGGAGCAACTTTTATCAACAAGTTAAGGATGCAGAAATATTATATTCCCCCACTTTTGCTTAATTGTGAAGGATTAACATAAAGAGCACATAGAAAGCCACTTACAAGTTTCTTTTTTCCTCAGAAAGTGTGTCCATGTGTCCTTATCACATTCTTTAATAAGAAGTGTATGAAGATTTAGTATATGAAAACTATAAAATATATACAGGAAGTCTGGGAAGATCACAGATATGTGAACAAATCTCAAGCAGTATTGTTGGTCACTGTACCTTGTGGTAGTCATACTGATTACACTTTTTAGGAAAAATTCTTAAACTTGGACTTGATGATTTATGAGTGCATATAAAAAACAAGAGAGATTATTTCTGAATTATTCCTGAGATTATTTCTGAATCATACCTCAGTAATTCTGTTGCCTTTTATAAGTACGATATTATTTGTATTTGTGAAAATGTAATAAGCAAGATTTAAGTTGATGTTACTGCCTATGTCAGAGCTGACACCTTCATATTTGTATTTTTTATTATTATATTCTAAAAAATTATTAATCAAAGTAAAAAGTGTTGGTTAAATTAAATTTAGCCTATTGATTACTCTTTTAAAAAATTATTCTTTCTATAATTTCATGTCCTTTTTGGACATGACAATTTAATAATTAATTTTAGACGAGGATAAAGGACTTGAGTATTTGGCACTAACCTAGTTTAACCAAGTTTAGTATACTAACTTAGTATAATAATTTCTAATATCTAAGTATTCAGTTGAGATGGCATTTATTTTAAAATAACATAAAACTGGTTTAGAGGCAGTAGCTCACTTCCTTGATTCGACATTGCAAATCTGTCAGTTATTTCTCAATAACTTTGTACTGATGGTTTAATTATCTGGCTAACTGGGCATAAAATGCTTAGCATTGTTAACAGTTGACCCTAAATACTATGTTATGACTTGGAAAGACTTACATGGAGAGGCATGTTGGAATGTCCCTTCCTGATATTATACTGTTTCTTGAATTAAACTTTCTTCATCACTCTCTTAATGCTGTGTTTCTTCTAGGTGAAATGGTTTTGTTACCATTTTTTTGTTGTTTGGGTATTTTTTCATGATGATTCAAGTTAAGGTGTTTACTTTAAAATCCAAAGGGTGTTTGTATCATAAAGAATAACACATGATAAAAATTACAGAACCACAGAATTCCTAGATGAGCTGGAAGACGTTCTCAAAAAGGAAAAACTCCCTTGCTTAGAGCAAGGCAAGGTAAAACATGATGCTCAGGACCATGTCTAATCAGTTTTTATTTCCACGGATGACAAAAGGTGTTCTCAACGTCCTCTTTAGAAAGCAGCCATTTTAAAAAAATTGTTCAAAATTAATTCAGGAAAATATAAAGGATTGAATTCTGTAGCATTGATTTATAACTACTAATTTCTTCATATGTATCTTTTTAACTAGGGAAAAAAAATACGTCTCAATATTTTTTCTCCCTTCAGAGAAGAAAAGGTGACCTCTGCCAGAAGCTGGGTTTTTTTTGTTTATTTCATATGACCTACTAAGATTCTAAGAGAGGAAAATCCTCATTTTAACAAGTTTCATCTATTGCACAAATGGTTTTCTTCTTCTCAGTTCCTCTCAGTTTTTCACCATAAATTTTTAAAGACAAAAATAACAAAATTATATTCAGAACTTGAAATCTAACAATACCTACACCATAGAACAAAGGTAAAATCTCTGCGCTTATTAGCTTACTTATTTCCTATTTTAGATTCAAGAGTAGTGTTAGCCAACAGTGTCTTAAGGCTTCTCAGCTGTATAGACAAAACAATGTTCTGAGGGGTTTTTTTAAATCGCAACTATTTTGAAAATCTGAAGAAAGGTTTAGAAATCATAGATGGGAGTGAGGGCCTGACTCCCTTTGTCTAGTTCATTTACCTTTAGGTTTTTACTGTTAAACATCGTCAGAGACTGAAATAGTTTGTGCCTCAAACATTGATATAAAGCTTTGCTCATTATAACAAAAAATGTATAAAGAAGCTACAACCAAAGAAGCTTCTCTGAAGATACCTGACTGGGACTTTGGACTGAAAATCAAATTGCTGAGGTTAAACAAAGAGAAAATCCATTCTTCGGTCACCTGAAACAAAGAAGTAAACAAGGAAAAGAATGTGAGCCAAACACAGCAGCTATGCTAAGAATCATCTTTGGCTTACTTTGAGGTGGGGGAGGCCGTAGCCCACAGAGCATTTGCTTGGAGCAGGTTTGCACAGATTTTTCCCTCAACTGAGGAGGATGGAGGAAGTCTGGGTGTGTTTTAACCTCTGCTCAGGGGCAGTGAGCCTATCTATCCTCCCTTACACAAACCCTTTATGGAACCCCCAGCCCCAGGAAGGTCACATCCATGGGACATTCATGTTTTGATTTAACTTGCAGCAGTAGATTAACTCAGTCTTTTGTTTCTTAAGAAACTGGAAAGAGAAAAGTGAAAGAAAGATAACACAAGAAGAGAAATGTGAATGCAAGAAGCCAGGAAATCTGACAAAGTGCTACGAAATTCATTTTTATAGTTGTAATCAGGAAGAGGAACCATCTATCTAGCCTGAATTTGGCTCACATTGAGTACAACAGAGGGTTACTGGAAGTGTGAGATAGTGATGAGGTGGTTTTTTTTGCAGCTGACTCTAGAACAACCCACCAATTTGTCCTCTGGCACAAATATATGTTCATCAGAAAAGGCCATCCATCCATCACTAATTTTCAGAACAGTCTCTATTATATAGGCTCAAACCTGTTCCTGTTATGTCTTTTACTTTAGGTATATTAAACTGCATTTTCTTTGAATGGACTTAGCTTACCAAATGACCTGATTATCTCTCTGATTTGTTCTCACTGTATCAGCCCCCTTTTACATGTACAAGTGTTATCAGTAGTGATTTATAATTCTGTCCAATTTTTTAATTAACAGCAGTGCAGATAGCCAGAACACAACTGAAAAATCCCCAGCAGGTGATGATCCTTTTTAGATAAATAGTTATTTAGCTAAATAGATATATCCCTGTTAACTGTTCTAAATAATTTTAACCTAATCATTTTTTTCACTGGACAGTGTTATTAATCAATCAAATCAGTATATGTCAGCCACTTGCTTATGAAAAATACTACTGATCTACAACATATCTGCATCATTTCTTTGCTAACCAAATCCGTAATCTCATCAATGAGGAAAATTAGATATTTTTGTGTATTTTTTTAGCTTGAAACCTAAACTGATTGGTAGTAGTTACACTCACGTTTTTAAACTCTGTCAGAGTTTAATTAATTAATATTTTTAAACTCTGTCAAATCAAAGGGTCTCAGCTAACAAATTCAAGTTGTTTTCTCAGTCTTTCCTCAGTAAGCCAAAAACAGTCATCTGGCAGCATTGGTTACCCTGACTCATAATTGTATTCATGTGATCCGTTGTAAAACTGCCTCGAAAATCCACTTACTGGTCTTTTTCTTTTCATTATTTCAGCTGCACTGTGCTTTTCAGAAGAATACCTTTTGATTGCAGAGATTTATGATGTAGTGCAAGACAGACTGTGTGTTTGTCTTGTTGGGCAAGGAGCAACAAAGCAGTCAGGATCTCTCAGGACGGGACTTGGCAGCCAGGTGTAGGGCAGCTGAGGAGCACTGGCAGTTTCCACCCAAGCTCCAGGCATAAGTCACCTCCCTGGGATGTGGACCAGCTGAGGCTCAGGCTGGGATGTGGGCCTGTGGGTTGGAGTCAGGATCAGACCTGGAGAGGGCACCCATCATCCCAGCACACAGAATGGCCTGGCAGGGCCATGGAAATAGGGACAGGGGCAGGCCAATTCAACACCTGGTGATGGGGGGGATGTCAGCCCATGGATGAAGCTTTAGATCCATATTAACGGTACCACAGACAAGCAAAAGCAGGGTAAGATGTGTCAAGTAAAGGGAGAGAGCTTCCGGAAAGGCTTTTTCCATGCCTTTATGGAACAAACCTTCATGCCAGTATCAGGTCAGATGGTTGTGTATTTTTACCCAAACCCAAAGGGAGGAGACTTGGGCCCTGATGCAAATTCTTCTCTTAACCGTGTTCACACAGCAGCACTATCTATCAAAGAGATGCTCCTGCTTCAGTTCTGGGATGCCAATAGTAGAGACTGAATTTTTAAAAGGAAGGGAGGTGGAAGGAATGTGCCCGTGGGAATGAATGGCTGCAAGGACAGGCAATCAGTTCTGCTAACAGGACAAAGCCCACTCAGAACTACTGTAAAATTTCCCCATGTGTATTTCCCAGCAGGACTACAGGACTTTTTGCATCAGAGCTGAGATATGTGGTGAAACATTATATAGTTGAGAATAAGGGATAATATAGTGCTGTAATTAATTCTAGAAAATTTATCAAGTATACCAAGTATTTCTATTATATGATAAAAATGGAAGCTATCAACTAATATATGAACAGAAAAATATTTTATATTAATTATCTAATTTGTTATGACATTAGAATATAAAATTAAATAACTAAATAAAATCTGAAATTGCTTCTATTTGTTGGAATATTTTCCAAATTATGAAGGTTTGGAGAAACTTCCATGCTTATTTTTCTTATAAAAACCAGACATTTTGGTGTGAAGTTATTTAAAATGTATCTAGTATCATGATATTATTAATGAAGTTCATCATCTCAAAATATCTTCACTCTCACAGAAAATTCTTCGCCTCACTTGTTTGAGATGCACAAATTCATTGCAATAATAATTAAATTCTGTGCATTGGCAGGTTCTCTGGCAAATGATCCCATGTGATAATTTGCAGAGAATCTAAAATGACAACCAAGTCACGTTCTTTTTTGTCAGAACTTCAGAACTGCAGCTCTGCCAATGTAATCATACAGACAATGAACACACATGCAAATAAAAAATTATAACCATGCAAACCACTCTAGGGTTTTTCACCATGTTTCTTTCTGCCTTTAAGGCATGTGAATTCATAACTGTACTGGAACTTGCTGCAGACTGCACAAATTTTTTACATAGATTGTCATGAACATGATTAATTTCTACATTTAGGAAGTTTATTTAGTCTTCCTTGTCAATAATGTTTTTTGATCAAGAGTCCATTTGCTTTAAGGGTAATTATGATGAAACTGTCTTTCACCCATCTCCTCTTGCCTTAGGCAGCAGTAAGACTGCTTTATTTATAATTGTTACTAATTTTACTGGGTTTGAAACACTGCTGAAATAGAGAACACCCTTTGGCATTATTTCCTTAGCTCTGTGTCAAAATGCTGAACAGCTCTTGCAAACCAATTTGTATTCTAATTATGCAACTTGGGAATGACCTTGTAAGGTTGATATCTTGGCAGTGTTTTAATAGATTTATGTAAACGCTTTCCATATATGAAACTGGAGAAAACTACGCAGTTGGTAAAAAAAGCATCTTGTATATAGATGAAGGCAAATTAACCTCTAAAGTGTCTCAATCAAAGGGAATAGCTGTTTCAGAGAAGTGTTTAATTTTTTATGTATAAATAATAAACCCCCCCATAACATGAAACAGAAAACTCTTTTGTTGCTGCTACTTTTTAAATCTGGAGAAAAATATTTTTTTCTGTTTCATGAAAGCTTCCCTCAAACAATCTGACAGATGGTAAATGATTAACATGTGTGTTCTCTGTATTATTGTATTTTTTCTTTAAGTGTAAGTGGGTAATGTGGATTTTCTGGAAGAAAGGAGACTGCTTCTCTTCTGGGGAGTAACTATGCCTGTGAGTAAGAGAAAGTACCACAGATTGCAAAATATGGCAGTAGCAATGTGGAGCCCCTGCACGAAAATGCAAGACTGCATCTGAAAACAATGCTGGTACGATCAGGAAACAGAAAGTAAAAGATCAGAAGAAATGGAGGAAATCGTCCTATGAACAAGAATTGCACAGTTAGCTCCCAGTTAGTCACTGAGCTAACTGAAATTAGAGATGCAAAAACACAATAGGCAGAATATGGACTGTTTTCAAGCCCCTTTTTTTTGTGTTTTATTTTGTTTTGTTCCATTCCTGTGCTGTCCTTGGTAATTTCAAGATTTACTGTTTAAAATAGAAATTTTCTGCATCACTTTTTTTTTTCTTTTTTCTTTCAACAGGTAGCTGATAGTTATTGTTGTTGCTAAAATTCTACTTACTAACTGGATTTTCTCCCCATCTTTCAGACCCTTACCCTTGTATTCTCTCAAAAATTGTTCTTATTTATCTTCATCTTATCATGCTCTGGCCTGAAACTGAAGAGACCATTTAGGATAGGGGGTAGATCTGCTCCAGTAAAATCTGAAAATTTGAACAGAGATTTTATTAGACAAAGTAAATTCATTATATTGCATTGAAAGACCCTCACAAATTTCAGATTTTCCATGTTTAGAAGGCATTTGTGGCTACAAATAAGTTCATGCAAGTGATTAACTGTGGATGTGAAACAGACAAAGTTGAGCTGGAAGCTGGAAGTTAAAGGAATAAAAGCAGATAAATTTAGCAATGGTGCATTATTTTGTCTTAGAAATACAGAAGCTGACTGATGGGCCCCAGAAGTGAAAGTCAAGAGCAGGATATAGTTCACCTTCCTACAATAACCTGAAAATCATTTAAATTATGTGTATTTGCTTCCACTCTTGTCAAATGTGAAACAAACATCCCCTTTGACACATTCACAGGTGATTCATATTGTGTGGTTTATAAAAAACAAATTTATACTAGCTAAAATTTCAATGAATAAGTGTATTTCTGCTATTTTTAAAAGAAAGGAGAGCAATCTCTTCATTTCTGCAATATCATTAACACTCCATGTTTTCATATTTTATATGCTGATCCTTTCAACAAATTAATGTTATGCAACTACTGGGGTATCAAATGTCAAAACAGAAAACATTGTTTTTTGAAGAGTTTGGTTTTTTTTTTAATTAGTTATGTGGAAGAATCTAAATATATATTTGTTTATACAGTTATAAAATATGGGTACAACTTAAATATGGAGTTATTTATTACATTATAGGAGGCTCAAATTACACTCAAACCGGCAGTTTGCAGGAGGCAGATGTGCACATCATGTTCTTGAAACTGAAGGATGAATCATGTTGCTCTCAAGTTAACTGATAAATGCTGGTCTTGAATATTTTATCTCAAAACTGAAAAATGAAATAGAGAGAGGAAATATTTTTGTGTCATTTTAAGGGATATAATCAAGGTGATATAAGAGAAATACCAGCTCTGCTCCCCTTCTGAGCACCTGCCAGATATGAAAAAATACAGATGTCCCAAGGTATGTAAGAGATGGACTTGCTTCAGGTCCTGCTATGTTCCAGGTCAGTAGGCTCAGGCTTTCAGAGATGAGGAAGGACACCACCACATTGACCCAAAACATCTTGGTGGATCCCCTGCTTCTGGGAACTCACACTGTTCACAAAATATAAAATCATTAACGTAAGAGATCAGACAGTACAGGCTGTTTTAGCCTTAGCAAGATGATTAATTTAACCTTCATGACTTTCGTGTTCAAGGACAAACTATAAAGATGCCTTCAATGTTAAATTTTATACTGTAGTATATGTCTTCAGCTAGTTCTTTTAGAATATTAAAAATGCACAAGAGTATCTATATTTAAAAAAGAGATTAATCAAAATTTTAAATCAAAATTTTATAGAGCTTATTAACAGCATATAATAGAAAACCATCAGATATTCAGGAAGCAACCATTTCTTCTTCCTGAGTTCTTAACCAGTAATTACAATAATTTTTTAACCTATATCTTTATAAGAACACTTTTATTAAAACTTAGAATCTATCTGCCACAGTAAGTTTATCACTACCCTCATTTAAACTCATAATTTACTTAATGGTTTCTATTGTAACATTATATGTAACAAAAATTTGCAACAGGAATCTAATAAAATTATCTTTATTCTGCTTATTTTGTAAGTTCTCAGGGCAGTTTGGAGGGAAGTGTTCCTTCAGAATCACCTCAGAGGAAAATTATGTTGCATCTTCATTACTCTCAAAGTTTCAGCTCAGTCAACTAAGGAATTTCCAGGTGCATACTTTTACTTGTATTTTTATCCCTAAATTTCAAATTTGGTAACTCCCAGATTACATTATTTAGACCCCCCCTTTACAGACAAATCCAAGTGAAATTAATTTCTGTCTACATGTTGCCTTTTTGAGATCATCACCAACACCTTACCCTTCGTGCGTTACTATATCACTCATGATTTTATTGCACAAAGTCTCACACCTATTTATTTACAGCATTCCAGTCACAACATTTGGCTGAATTTATAACTTTTTGTACTGTTTGGGAAGAATTAAGAAGGAAAATAAGAGCAGTAAATATTTAAACAGAATATACCTCATCTAAGGAAAATTTTTGCTTCATATATAAAATATTATTCATGTTTATTCAGAGCCAGGACAAATTATTATTAATTTGCTTTGAATCAATGACTCAATGATTTCAATCTGTGTGCTGAATTAGTAATTTTGTATCTCATTTGTAAGTTTCTGACAAATTAAGTGGAATGGTCAACCTGTGTCAGTTATTGATATCTGAGAGAGGGATAGGGCTTTCCTATGTCAGATTAATATGAACACAGATATGCTGTATGTGGCAAAAAAAATCTCTCCTGTTTGGAAGTCAGGTTTCATGAGATCTTTTGTGAGTTTCAACTCCTTTGTATTTTGCATCTTATTTGCAGGTAATCAGACTATGTATTTTTAAATAGCCGTGAAACAAATGTCAACTTTTCTAAGGCTGTTGCAGTCTGAAAAAGACTGTGTACTTTTGAGAGCATTTGGCAGTTTGATCAAAACTGTACATATGTATTGTTTGGGGAAGGGAAGGATTCTCTAAAACCAGTGCCAGTAAACATAAAAAAGAACTTTGAAAATTTAAGAATAACCATTTTTAAATCTAAGCTTGTTCTTGATATTCTTCTTAAGGTTAAAAATTGCTTTTTAGAAAATCTAGACTTTTAAAAACTGTTAGTGATAATAACATCCATATCACTAATGAAGTTCGGGTCATGTATATAACATGGGATATGGAGGAAATGTATCACTTGCCCCAACCCCAAAATAAAGAAAAGAAAGAAAGCCTTAACACCCAGAGGTGCATTTGTGCTTCTTACACAGGATGAAGTTGTAGATACTCAAATTTTACTTTTTAATACTTGTGATGCCTGCCATCAAACATATTTTGAGTGACTTTAGATGTAAGGAAGTTAGATTTTTCGTCTTTTGTGAGAGTGAATTATATATGATATCTATTTAGTATGAGGGTGGGAGGAATGGGGTGGCAGGCTAGATAGCAAGGCTAACAGTGCTCTCGTCTTGTCTCCCCTCTCTGTCTCAGACCAGGTACAAATGTGATCAGTGAAATGCACAAGACCATGGCATTTAGAAGGAATTCAGGATGTAAAATGACAGCTATTTGAATCTATATTTCTGAGAAATGTGTTGTAACAACTACAGGATTCTTTGCCAGATCATACTTGTATCTCAGTGGAATGACGTATCTTGTTACTCTGAACATGAGGTTATATCTGCTATAAGGCCTAGGTTCAAAATAAACAAGATTGGCCAATTCAGTGTGTTATTTCCCTTCAGATTGTCTCCCACTCTATTTTTGCCTCCATGTACACCATAGAAATATGTTAAATAGAGAGGTTCTTTTGTTGTATGTGCAGATACAAGAAATGCAGGAACAATTTAACAGGAAAAGTGTCACTTAAATTTCCTCCTCCATTTTAGTTTCAGAGAGCATCCTGAATGTATGCTGGTTGCTTTGCTACTTAGAAACTTCTGCGTTTTTGTGTCGTCCACTGTATGTAATTTGTGAAGTGTTTTGGGATGGAAGGTGCATTATAAATGTAGGGCATTATTACAGTGTACGTTGCTTAACTGGAGAAGTTTCATCAGGAAGATTGTTTTATTGGGTTATCTCCTAGGTAACTGTGATTCACTGTAATGATAGTGACTAGCAGTCTTTAAATTGGACAGTGGTGGCACAACTACAACCTAACGGGAATAAAATTGCATAGCATCAAATTAGGTAATGTTGATTAACCATGTACTCAATGGATATAAAATTATAAGCTCTGGCTTCTTAATACACATATACTCTCAATTCAATCTTAAAGGCTATATTTTCCAAGATTCTCCAGAGGTTTTGATAACTGCAAGAAGTTACTGCATTATCATATTTAAACTTCTGTATTTCTATTGCATTTAAAATATTTAAGTCATTGTACTATTTTTAAGTTGAAAGTCATAGAAAAAATGCTTTGCTATGCCTACTGTATATATACTGTTGTAGCAATTGCATGGTAATTAAGACCTCAATTCAGCAAAGCTAGTAAAGAAAAGGACTCATTTTTCTTGTTATTTCTGGAGGACAATTCACATATTTGAAGTTCGCATTTGCATATTATGATAAGAAGCCTTTGGATAATCAGATATCATATTTCCCCTCCCACTGAACCACTACACCAACACAAACTTCTTTCTCTCACTTGAGCATAACATTCCCTCTTTATAATTACCCTAACGACTCATTTTAAAGCCTTAGCAGCTTAGCTAGTCTCCATGCTGACTTCCACATAGGATGCTTAAGAAACAGGTCACTAAAAACAGACAACAGACTCTACTATGTATTCTCTGGGATATAGATCAAAGCCAAAAACTTGTCACTTGTTACTATCACCTGTCCTTATCAGCACCAGGGGAAAAAACCCTCTTACTGCCTTTCAGTCTACAGCAACAAGACCATGTTCTGGTAACTGTTTGATATGTTTTATATTGTTGGAGAAAAAGAAATATATCCAGGCAGTAGAAGTAATTCTCCACTTGATACAATGGAAAAAAGGTTCCTGTATGATAGTGAGGAAGCTAAGAGATGTGTTGATAAATTATAGGTTGTTGCCACAAATGCAGCCATAGTATAGGGATATACTTGCAGCTGAAAGAAATAAAACATCTAAAGAGACTTCGAACAATTGTGTGATGGCATCCTTGGAATCTTCTCATGTAGTAATTGATGATTGATCCTTCTCTACATCACAAGTGCTATATAGAGCTTGAAAAATGCATTCCAGGTGATCATTTGGAGTACCTATTTACTCTCACGGTTACTCAACTGGGAAATAAAAATTGCCTAGGTTTAGATAAAAATGTTAGATCTTAAATGGGTGCTGGAGAAGTTTAAATAAATAAGACATGTAGAAACAGTTATTTATCTACCAGTATGAAATCTGGATTATCAGAAGTTGATATTTCTGATGTATTAAGACATAGGAAAAAGAAAGAAAAGTGGCTTACAAAGAGAAACTTATATTAGGATTCAGCTGCACAAATTTAAAGTTTTTATTAAAGATTTAAATCTAAGCCTGAGCTAGTAGAATTCTATGTCCTTATAGTAGATGAAGAGAAAAGAGAACAAGCACTTACAGGTATAATAATTTTAATAATAAGATCTTAAAATTGGTGCAGATGCACTTCACTTGGGCTACTGATACTGATATTGTTTGCAGGGAGAGAAACCTCAATACCTACGTGTCCATATTCAGGCTCCTCTGTGGTGTCTAAGATATCAATAGCCCTGGTAACTCTGCTACAGTATGGACCTCCCTCCCCTATCCCCACTGAAACATCAAAGCTAAGGTCCTCACTAGCACATCATCCCTCAAACATTGTTGTGCTGCCCCCAGGTTTATCTCTAGCTAGACTTGTTTTATCCCATTTCTTCTTCAAATCTAGTTCAAAACTCTTTCAATGAGCTCTGTGAACTTCTGTGCAAAGATTGTTTTCCCACTTTGAGACAGCCCATCTGTCACCATCTGGCCTGGTGTTGTGTAAACTCATCTGTGATCAGCAACTCCCCAAAATTCTGTCATTGACACTAGACTCTGAGCCAAGTATTTATCTGCTGACTTTTCCTGATACTCCTCTCATAGTTTCCTGAAACTGAAAGGATAGAGGAGAACAATATTGTGCTTCTGGTCCCTTAGCT
>WAAE01023426.1:0-10749 GCA_013400495.1 Nicator chloris | reverse complement strand
CTTTTCCAACCTAAACAGTTCTAAAGGGGATATGCTTGAAGGTATTCTTATGTTCTCAAGAGAGAGTCCAGGATATCCAGTACTGCATGCTGGATTTTTCAAAAAAAACATGCTGGATCGTTCAAAACATTATTTATTTCTAGGCTAATTTACAGCAAAAATGCATACAAAATTTAAAGGTTTCTGGATCAAAGCCTAACTGCTGTTTACTAACCCTCCCACAATCTCAAGTTTTAGCAATACTTATGGGCCTCTGTTAACAGGCAATGCAATGCCTAACATGCAAAACTCCCTTACCTGTGGAAGTGGTTCAAAAAGGTATCCAATAGCCACAATTACCAACAGAACCATAACTGCAGAGAGTGCACCTGCAATCTGAACAAAAAAAGCGCCAGAGATTATTTAGAAGTGTCCCCAAGGGGAAATATCACTGATTAGCTAACCCCTTGTACTTTCGACAAGGCTGGTTGTTCAAATGACTTTTGACTCCTTCCATTCACCCATTTTGCCTATCATGCCGCTTTCTATCCTGACCCAGTCTGGATTTGAAACATGGGAAATTCCAGTTATTTCTTCTGGTCCAGGCAGAGAAATATAGCTTGGAAATCTAGATAGGCTTCAGACTTTAGTTTTGGAGCTCCAAAGAGCAAACTTTGTTTGGCTCAGGATTTGGGTATTCTACATACCTGAGTTTTTCCACCAGTGCTTTCCTGGACAAGACTCCGAGACATTGAGCACGTGACTGAAAAAGTTTGGAAAAATGACCCCACAGAGTTGCATATTCCCAAGGCAACGAATTCCTGTGTTAAACAATAGAGCAAAAAAAAGCCAAAGGCAGTGATACTTAGCAGGTGTATCAAGCTGGAACTATCCACAGACATTAACAACCACATCTTATTTACAGTGCTTTCTAGCAACTTAATTGTAGAGAATAAGCAACCTAATTGTAGCTTATACTTGTAGTTCTCACACATGCATAAGCTGATGCATGTTAAATCATCTGTTAAATAAAGACTCTGATGAAATGCTGGAGACATTTCCCATCCCTAAGTGCTACAATAATTAATTAGACTGAAAACTAAAATGAATGACAGCACTGGTTGTTTTAAGGATTTCTTCATCTTGGGGATAATTTGAATTTTAACCCTGAATATACATGAAAAATGTTTTTTCATGCAAACATGAAAAAACCATTCTTTGCTTCCCACCCTATGTGTTTAAAACCATGAACAGCCCTGCCTGTGTTTCCCTGAGTGGTAATCCATTGCTGTACATGAAAAAACCAGAGTGTCCACTGCTTCCTCAGGAAGATCCCACATGAGAACTGCTCCCATGAGTGAGGTCAGAGCCCCATCTACCTCAGCACTGCATTTCTGATGCCTAAGAAATGATTTGCTTGTAATGAAGCCTCCCCAGACTACTCTGCATCTTGCTATGCGTAATTGAGGGACTTGAGTCATACATTTCCAATAATTCTCAATGAGTTTTACTCTGTGTTTGTACAATCCTTTGTGGATTAATTTAAACACTTGGCATGCACTGCTACTGTGACAGGGAGTTCTGCAGTTTAACACCTAGGTGAAGCAGCACCTGGCACCTCCTTAGGAAAAGACTGAGATGCTTAACTCAGGTCAGTGATGATTACGTTTAAGGTAAATAGAGCCAATTACATTCATGCAGTTACAGCTTTGTCCTCTTCTCTCTTTGGGCGACAGAGCACAGTGACACGAAGGATGAGATTAACCTGACCAGATGTAAAACTCTGTAGGTAAACTTCATTTACTCTCAGAGGAAGGCAATCATTTTGCTAAGGTGGAGGAACAGCTGATCTGTGCTGTGTCAGATGTGTGCTCTGGGAGATGTGTTACAGCACAGGAACTCCGTCTCCCTTGACACCACAATGATATCGACCAGTAATCCAATTGAAGTATTGATTCTAAATTGCACAGGAAGGACAGAGCAGGTGAGGAGGACAGATCATTTTCATTTTAGGGAGTCCTAAACACAGTCCTTATCACTCAAATCATGCTCAGAATGCTAAGTACAGACAGGGCCAATTGTCATCCCAGAAAAATGACAAGTTGCCCATCTGCAATGGCAGGAATAAAAAGAAACTATAAAACATAATTGGAACTTTTAAACTCAAGAGTTCTTTGACACATAAGGTACTGTATTTATCACATGGGACCTCTATGCTTTGCTCTCTTACAGAAAGCAGAGAAAATGTAGCTGCTCATCAGGAGAGTATGGCCAAATAATGTCTGTCCCAAAAATTAATATTCGTGTGTATGTCCAAGTATAGCAGAAGCAGGTTTCCCAAAATGAAGCTAAAAGTGGAACTGGTTATTATTTAAACACAGCCAGAAGAGGAACTTAAACTAAATCCTGGCCTTTAAATGTGTAGACTGTCAAAAATCTGGCCTGATTCCACTACTGAAAAAATCCACATTTTTACCAATATCACACTACTTTAATGATGTAACAAAGGTGCTACTGAGAATTTTCAACCAAACAACCCTGCTGCTTTTACCTGATTCCCATTGATGGTGTAGCCATGTTTAATGGCAAAGATCTTGGCCATTGAAACAGTCATTGAAAATCCAACTATTGCTATTGCTACTGCATCCATAAATATTCCTGGGATTAGCTGAATCTCAGGAACTGCTGGTGCACGTAACCTTGGAGATGAAATTAATATTTATAAATTAATATGGTAAGAACTCTATACAATACAGAAAAGGCACAGTCTTAAGAAGAATGTATCATCCCTACCCTTGAGGAATATTCCCAACAACATCCACTTTGTATGACTCACTGAGATTCATTCCAGCTGAAACTCCTGTGGCAATAATGACCTAAAAATCCAAACACATTTGTAAACATTATCTAAAAAGAGATAAAGCCACCTGAAGAGATATAAAGGTTAGCTGACTATCATTAATACACACAAGAGGTTACATTTATTTGTCAATCAGTTTTCTATGAGTTAGGCGCTAAAAAAGCAGACAAAAAGGAGGAAGTATCATGATTTTCCCTGTCAAATCATGTCAAACATCCTGATTTTATAGTTTGAGCTGTAGGCTTTGTGTGTATTATGATAGTCTGTTTTATACAGGTATTTTAGAATAGTTGTTTGAAACAGGATCATTGCTGCAGCCAGTTATCAGTCTCAGAAACAGAGAAAGAATATTAAGTCCTGATGGTTCCTGCTCTTCTTTCTGCTACTGTGTTTCAAAAAGCAAGCAAGCCCTGCAGAGCCTCTGAACAGGCATCTGTAAGCACCTTCCTTCCGGAAAGGGTTCTGAGCTCTTGGACTCCAAGTGGGAAATGCCATTCAAGACACTCTGCACTGCCTTGCAGAGAATCAGTCAGGTGCCTGAACTCCTGGATAGAGAGGGTTTACAACACACATCTACTCACTGTTATATGGGACTGGGGGTGTTTAAATTGTTTTTCAATTCCTCTTTGTGACTTTATGCTTTCCATATGGGCATTCCAGTTCTTAATTTTAAGAGAATCCAAACCTTCAACTGGATTAAAGCTCAAATGAATTATGTTCAATGGAAGTTACTCTCAAGCCCAGTAAGATAAGATAGAATATGAGATAATTTCTACAGCTTTAGAGTAGCTATATAACTTAGCCATAGAATTTCCCAGCTGGCTTACCACAATGATCTCCATAGGAATAGGAACTGGGAGTTGCTTCTTAAACCGGAGATTGATTTCCTTGCCAATCAGCAATAGAACAATGCATGTTGATCCAATAATCAATGAAGCAATATTGGTTGTTGTTATTTTTGAAAGCACAGCAGCCAGGCTCTGTAACATACCAGAAGTATCATAATTATTCTTAAGAAAATAGAATCTTCATGGAGATTTGCCACAAAAGAGCAAATTATACATTGCTTTTCAGCTGTGATTTCATTCTAAATTTATAACCACAGTGAACGAGGGCCTCACCAAAATACTCCTTGTTCTGACAAAACACAGAAGACTAGAGTATCTCAGTGAGAGAAAGGCACTTGAATCATTTACAATATTAGTGTTCCTTAAAGAGGGAAAAAATCTGGAGAAAAAACTAAAACTAAACTAAACAATGTCTCTCATAATCAATGTTTTCACACGTATTCCTCAGTGGCGGCTACCTGAAAGCAATAAATGCAAGCTCCTTCTAATACCTTCAAATATTCTTTGGCAAGTCACATTTATTTAGAGCTGTATAAACTATTCTAAAACAATAAAGCTCCCCATAGAACTACTGAGGTTGCCATAACAATATGGTTAAATAACAGTGATCCTGCAATGCTGCTGAACTGGCCATTATTCCAAAAAAATCTTTTAATTGAAAATGCTTACTAAAAGGGTGTTAGAAAAAAAAACCTGCTGGAATACATGAATTTCTAGAGGGTAAATAATTCCCCATACTGATTATTCCTCCTTCTTCGACTGCATTAAAATAAATAAATCACCTCTGGAGAGGTCTTTGAAAGAAGATGAATATACTCTTCCTTATGCAGATTGAAAATTGTAACAACTGTCAGGATGTTATACATTCAAGATGTTCTGGTAGTATGCATCTTGAATTTATAACTTCCCTTCTATTTGTTTGGCAATTAGCGTGACTGGTTTCCAGATTAGTGAACTAAACAGCAAATTTTGGAATTAATCATTAATGCAAACTTGCTTCCAAAAGGTTTGTTATATCTGCACAAATGTACAAAAGATTCCCACAAAGTACTTTCTATAGCCTACATGTAGATGAAATCCTGAAGCTTCATTATTGCTGAGCCATCAATCTGCTCAAAAGCTTAGGTTTTCACAGACATCTGAGATCTTCTCTTTTCTTCCACTTAAGAGTGGAAAGATTCTGAGAGCAACATTTCCTAGCTTTGCAGAGCATGCCTGATTTACAGTGAAGCATATCAGGAGTACATTTTCCCCCAAGACACAAGAGACTTGCTTCAATGAACAATATCTGTTCATATTACAAACTACACTCAGCAGAATCCCAAAATCTGACCATCTCAGACGGATCTATCACACTTGGGCTGCACTTTCAGATATTCATACATTGCTATGGCACTTAAAGACCTCATACCCAGTGTTCAATACTGAAGATTATTCTACTTAGTGCCAAATAATACATTAAAACAGGGAAAAGCTTAAGAACTAGATCCAGACAACACAGAACATGCATGCTGAGTAAGTGTAGTTACTCACATACAGAACTGAGAGGGGTCCACTGTACCGGCTAGTCTTGACGCCAAGAAAGTACTTTAATTGGGAAACAAAGACATGAACTGCAGCTGCAGTGGTAAATCCTTTCACCAGAGGCTCCGTTAGATAGATGGCCACAAATCCAAATTGAAGGAAACCTAAACACAACTAATGAAAAAGGGAAGTGTCAACCATGTAATTCCCACTATAGTCTGGATAGAGCACACACCCCCACCTCTCTCCTTTCCTCAATGCCCAAGCCAGATAGGACAAACCTGAACTTGGCTTTTCTAAAGCCAGTTCAGTAAGCAGCCATCAATGCACTCAATCTTCCACACCACTGGCAGGTCCAGTGTGACATATGGGTAGGTATGCATGTATTATTTGTATGCATTTATGGACAGATTAGAGAACATCAGTTGAGTTTTTCTGATGGGATAGGAAAAAATGAAAAGGGGCAAGATCCCATTTTTTTTTCCAGTCCAGCTAAGATGCCAGATAAAGTCCTGCCTCCAATGCATCCATCCCCAGTTCTGTTATATGGCTGCCAGAAAGCAGCCTGTGTCCTACAAGGAGCAGTGCAGAAGCAGAAGTCTGGTTACAGGGTCACTGTGACCCAGCATCCCCTGCAAGTCCAGCAGCAGAGCTGCCCTTAGAGCAAACTGTGAGCACATACCTGGATAAGTCCTGAAAGAAAGGCGAGAGCCACAGCTACCTGCACCCTCTTGGCATCCCTAGCACTGTAATATTCAAGGATATCTGTAATATTAGTAGAATTAGAGTCCAGAGAAATCATTTCATCAGGCACTTCTCTCACAGCAACGCCACCAACCATCATACTAACCACAGCAAAGGTGCCTGAAATAAGAGGGAGAGGAAAGTAATTGCTTAAAATCCTGGCCAGTTTTTTTTTTTTTAGGACTGGTTCTATAGAGATATGTAGAATTAAACTAAAATAAGAGTTTTCTACCTTAATAATGTATTTTTTAGTCCCCAAATCTGCTCCAGTACTCAGCACTATTACAGCCAGTTAGATGGTGAACATATACTTCTGCAGTAGGTAAACACCATCATTTTTTCCTATCTCAGTTTCCATTTTGCAAATTAAAGATTCATCTTGGCCACAGAGACAGCTGACTGGAGCAATGAAATCATAGTTCAGGACCTTGCAGCACACGTTTCTAGATCTAATCTAATACAAGATGCTCTTCTACTGCTTCCAAAGTAAAATGGATAAACTAACAATAAAAAGTACTGGTTATTATCCACACATTTGGGTTTCTCCTATGCACTTAAATTTTAATTTATGGAAAACAACTAGATTTTCTATTTCTCCAATTTTATTTTTTACAGCTTTATTAAACACACACACACATACAGACAGACTTACAGTTACCCATACAGATATACCTATTGATATGTGTCTGGAGGTTCCAAAAAAAGTATATAGAAAAACAGGATAAAATGAAGAATATAGGCCAAATACTGGGGGAACAGCTGCCAGCAAAGCATAGGCTAAACCTAGAAAACAGACACAAAATGTATGTTACGTAAACAACAAAAATAAACTGCCTGAAGCAAAGGGATTTAAGCCTACTAAAACTGAACATACCTAATTGGCAATCTAGAGACTTGTCCCAGGTTTAAGAAACAGGAGATCTTTCAGTGAATAGTCTTTAAAATGTGTAATACTATAGGGCAGTGCCTAGAAACATGATGGGTTGAGTCAGGAAACCAAAGTCTCTAATTACAGGCACTGCAGGTGTGTGTGTTTGTGTGTACACTTGTACACCTGTTTTGCCCTTGTGGGTGGAAGCACTTCTTAATGGCCAACAAATGCCTTTTGTTGCTTTTGTTTTCATCTGAAGAATCTAGTTAGAAACACCAAAACCTTCATAACAAGTGGGATACATTTGACTTTCTCTTCCTTTTCTAAACAGACATGGTGTTCATGGCAACCTATAGCTGACTAAATACTTTCCTCCTCCCTCACCCCAGAATGACTGGGATGACGTAACAGTTTATGTTTCCACAAAACAGGCTTCAAAATGGAAAATAAGAGGAGAATAATTTCTGACAATCTGTAAGGTCACAGAGCTTATGGAGCCTAGTATTCTTCCCAAAAAAGAAAGTCCTTTTTGTCATTAAGCCCTGTCCAGTTCCATGCAGTGGAATGCAATCCACATTGTTCTGTATGTTTTCACATCTATAGTGGGGGCTGGCAAGCACAACCGTGGAGCTGTGGGGGAACAGCTCTAAGGGACACCAGGGAAGAACACCTCCCACCCTCTCTGTGACTCAGGGTGTGCTTATCATGGGATCAGGCTCACAAGCAAGTGGTGTACGCCATGTGATGTGGCACGTAACTGTCCCAAGCAGTTCCAGCCAAAACAATAGCTCTACAGCTTATGTTAATGAGAATTGACACCAGAACAGAACAAATGGGCCTCAAGGAGAAAACACTGGCTTCGCTTGGTTCTGCACTCTCACAAGTGCAGGCTGGTAACACCTGTGTATTCTTGCCACACTTGGGCAGACTGGTCCAAGTAAGGGGTAAAAGTCTCAATGGGCCAGTGCAAATTCCAAACAGAAGCAATGGTTCACCCACCATGGAGAGCCAGTGATACTTGAAAACACCTCTCCCTAATAATTTAAATTGAGAGACAAAGCATCGCATTACAAAAAAAGAGGTAAAGCAAAGGGATCTTCTGTGCCATCCAAATGCTCTCGTGGAGTGCTTTAACTCACAGAGCCTTGTTCTACCCCTATCTGAGTCCTAACCAAAAATTCACATTCTCACCAAAACTGGACTGATGGTATGGTTTATTCTCTTACTCAAATGAGCATTTCATTAAATACTTGTGAAACTATTGCAATAGCCTGGCCTTTAATATGATGATGAACTTAACAGTACAAGTAACCAGAACTGCAAATCGGTGTTCAGAACTGGGAGGGTGGGTCTATGTGAAGTTCCTGATCTGAATACCCTTTTATTCCCTTTCATTTGTACTGGCATTTTTAGAGACTGTCAGTGCCAAGGAGATAAAGAGATATTGACTTGATAGGAGGCCATGGTTTAAACACCATGGTCATTGTAGTTCTGCCTGGAATGATTCCCAGGCTTCTTTGAACTCATGCTTGTTATAATTACGTCCATTCCAGAAAAATGAAAGTTCAACTTTTGTGTTTTTAGGAAGGGAAAGACTAGGAGCAGTTTAAGGGCATGTTTACAGTCACCAAATGAATAATGTTTACTTCAAAAGAGAGTCACAAAATTAAGTATAAAGTTCACTGCTGACCACTTAAATTTTAGTGTTATTTCAGGTCATGACATAAATTATGTTTCAGTATACAACTGGCAGTGTTTGTGTCTAGTATATGACAGATATGCCCGAGAGTTAACCACATTAGCTATCAGTTTAAGATAAGTTGATGCTTCCATGTGTGGAAGAAAAAATATCCTTAATCATAAAACTTACACAAAACCAGGAAGATCCAGAACTAAAGAAATTATCTGCACAGACTAAGTTAGGGTATTTAATTATTTTAGTGGGTTACCACCTGTTAAAATCTTGGATTTACAGATGAATTTTTCAGACCTGCCTCAGCCTAAAGTGGAACAAGTGAGGTGCAAATATGAAGTAAGCCAACACAGAAGTAAGCTTATATATGCTTACTTACATCACCCTCTGGACAGGGCTCTGCACAAATCAAAGAATTTCCTTGACTCTAAGATCTCCTGGAAATATCTACTCAGACTGTGGCAGCTATTGTGAAGCTGCCATTCCCAGAGCAGTGGACACCCCATAATGATATTGCTGTAGAAGTGCTGTTGCTTTCTAACCTCCTAGCACTTCTGAAACCGCTAATAGTAAGTGCCGGGCTAAACAAAAGATTCTACTGATCCATTCACCAAGAGCTGAACAGAATAGTGAACACTGGCTTTCTCTGTCTTCCAGAGCCTGCTCCTGCTTCAGGACTAGGCTCCACTTAAGAGTGACACTTCCAAGTAATTTAATAGAAATTTCCACAGATTTTCAGTCTTGTTACAGATAGTACTTTTGATTTATTTCCACCACGTAAATCACTGCCCGCTACTACAGTTCCAGGGTAAACTGGTGACTTCTAGCATTAGGGATCAGTCTGAATTCCTGCATGTTCTTCTCTGGTTAAATGTAGTTTGGTTACTTTGTCCCAGTTGCTCTCTGAAACATAATGTCCATGTGCCTGTTAGATACTGCTACCCTCTGCAGGAAATTTGCCACTCAGGACAATGAGATCAGTAAATAATATGGTGCATTCAGCAAAAGTTCAGATGTGCACTTAAACTGTGAAAAGCTGGTCTGCCATTGAGAGCTGTGGATACTGATTAGAGAGGGAGCTTCTTTCAGAGTTTGGTGCATATCACTGACTTGCAGTTTTAAGGGAATCATCATTCTGGGATGGTCTGCAGAATCCATGCTGATCTCCACACAAAGCCCTGAGATACACATCCTGTTCTCAGCACCTGTTTCAGGATGCCAAGCACTGCCATAAAAGCACACACAGAAAAAGCAAAGAAGAGAGAATTAAATCCAGAGGTACACTCACCTTGAGGAAGCTGCATGACCCCAGTGCTTATACCTGAGATAATGTCTCCCAGTAAGTATTCCTTCACTGGGTAACGAGGAAGCCATTTTAAAATTGGTAAGAAACTGTAAAGACCAGACTTGGCTTTCTTAGAAGTACAACTGGAAATACAAAGCAGAAAGAAAGTTATACACTAGCAGGGGACAAACAGCTTTCAAAAATTCTCTTTCATCCCTATACAGGAAAACAGCTCCTTTACAGGCCAGCTCAGACTCCTGATGACAGTAATTTCTGGACGTGCTTAAGCACAAACAACTATGCCTCCAGTTAATTTAGCCCTTAATCACATGTTAGTGCTGTTCACAAACCTTACAGAACTGGAGAAGAGAACAAAAGTCTTGTAGGCTGGAGGTCAGTGGGAAGTAAAAGTGTTCCAGTCTATGCACAATTGGGTGGTCACACAACACCTTTTCTGAGATCATTCCTAGTAACAATTCCCTGAGTATAATTTGCTTCCTGATGGTGGTCTTCCCTCATCAGAGTACTTTGCAGTGCTTTTTCCCATTTACTAGTTCCGTGCTTTATACTTTTTTGATCATAACATTATATATTATTATCCTTTAAAAACGCCAAAACTATTAATTTAACCAGTATTTATACACTATCACTACCAGTAGATAGATCAACTTTCAGGCTGTTTGAGAACATAACCCTTCTTCACCCAAAAAGGAAAGACACTGAAGCCAACAGCACTGATCCTTGTGGCTCTTGGCAGAGCTATTAACCTTTTGAAACCCTGACTCATGACAAATGAATAGAGCCAGGAAACACATATCTCTATCCAGTATTGCCTTGCATCATACCTTGATTGTACTGTGGTAAGTTTAACCTTGGCTAAAAATGTAACACAGGGATTGTATAAACGCTTTTCTGTGTAGGGGAATTGCAGAGATTTGTTAGCAT
>WAAE01023424.1:254-88063 GCA_013400495.1 Nicator chloris | reverse complement strand
TATAATGTATAGAATCAGGTAAGCCCTCCTTGTTTGGCTCATTGCCATTTGCGTCTTCGGTCTTGAGTGGGACCTTCAATATCAAACTTATTTGTCTGTACTGTAAGCAAGATGGACTGGGTATAGGATTCACTATATTTGGTTTTCTTGGGTTTCAGTGAAAAGCAGCAGTCAATGCCTAGTATGTCCTTCCTTTAGTGTCAGCTTTCCAAACTTACTCTGTGCAGACAGCACTGTCCCTTCTTTGATGATTTGCATTATCTCTGTTCATTAGAATATTGAGTTTCTTGCCTCACTGTAACAGGCAAATATTTCCCACAAATACAGATTTTAAAGTAAGCAGAAATCTTTGACAAGCCTCAAACTGATATCCCTGTGATTTGCAGTAGTTTCCTCAGAGCCCCTCAAAATATGGCTGTCGCTTGTTCTTATCAACAAAAGCTGGGAAACTGGCACTTATCCCTCTTCAAAAGAAACAATCTGTTAATTGCCTTCCCTTCTCCTTTGATCTTCATGACCAGTTTTTCTTAACATTGCGGAACTTCTCTGAATTCTGAAATGAAAGGAGGTGTCTCATAATCGGCCTTAATACTTTGCGTAATTCTTGTTCCCCAAAGAAACCAGTTCATAGCTCAGCTGAGCAAATGTGCTTAAAAACACGATCTGGGTCATCTAAACAATAAAGCAGCTGGAAGTCAGCCTCTAGTTTTCCTTCAAAAGCAAAATTTAGCAAGTTGAAGCAGACTTCAGCCTGTGAATTTGGGTACAAGAGCTTTTTAGCTCATTTACTAGTGTCTTCTGTTCTGGTTGTATCCTGGTTAGTGTCCATGGGTTCCACTCGGATGCTGCCGACCTCCTTGCTTTGGCAGTACAGATGAAGTCACAGAGTTGCTGACAGATGGATTTCCTATCACTCATCTGAGCTGAAGAGACACTGAATCAACAGAATCAACATCTCAGGGCTACCTCGCTGCAAAAAGCTGCATCTTCCAGAACGACACTTTTGTCCTTCAGTGTTCGTTCAAGTGCTTTTGGAAAATGGCAGCTGAGCATTAAAATAGCACAAAGATCCAAGCCCTCCACAGAAGGGGAAAAACAGATTGAACATAAAATGATATAGCATTGTGTCCTTCATTTATTCTATTTTTTCTTTTTAAACTTACCTTTCTTTTTTTATTGACATGGCTGCATTGTTGTCTGCATTGTATGCTTTGCTTGGTGTGTTGCATATAAAATTTAAACCTATGTGCAAGCAGATCCCTGCCCTACGGCAACTGCAGCAATCCACAATCCAGTTCAGATGTCACTCATCAGTGCAAATAAAAGCATGACAGCTTACATCTCAGAAGCTGATCCTCATAAATCCCTTTCTGGTCTGAGCCCATGTGTTGAATTTCACCTTCAGCTGTTTTCCATATGAGTTTGATTGAAAGCGTTTTCATTCGTAACCTACTGCAAATCCCGCATTACAGATGTGAGCTTAAATATAGGAAGAAAAAGACAGAAGCTAACAAAGTATTTCATGGAAGCACTTTGTTGCAGGTGAAAGGCAGTTCTGGGATTCAAGTTTTGCAATACAATGAGACATAACATTGCTGTGTGGTGCTTCTTTAAGAACACAGAGTGCAAGTTCAACAGGTAAACATGTATTTGGGACAATTCTGGAGTGACAGGCAATGAATGTGCATGACATAGTGGAGCAGAAGTGGATGCAACTTCTGTTGTGAAGGACGATCATCTGTCTCAGTAAGCTGTCGTGAGTAAGCACAATAGCAGTTTCTACTAAGTGGGTACTGCTGAGGGAGAAGTAGCAAGGACATTCTTGTGTCATCTATGTGCGTCATGTATGAAATCAATGCCATGAGAAACACTTCAGTTTGTCTCAAATGGGGTTTACCAGCGTGCCGTTTGTTATAAATGGGAAAAGGAGCACTGCTGAGATGGGAAGCAGGGAATGCAGCACTGTATGTCAGCGAGGTGTGTACCTACCCTTGCAGATGGATGAAATTCTTGTGCTGTTGCCCTACACCGAGCATTGTCCTGTTAGTTATTAAAAACAGCACAACTCATCTCCAAAAAGAATTCTTTTCTTATAGCTCCTTTCTTTGCAATCCTTTAATGCACTAAAAATTATGGAATACATAGGATATTGTAATTAAAAGAAGCTTGTATGTTGATATTTACCTAAACCATTTGAAGTAGTTGGACATGTCCCATTCTAGTGGAATTACTGCATCCCCTCTGCTGTGAGCACTAGCACAGCTTTGTGGCCCTGGGTAGCTTTTTTCCCTGTGCCAGTCTGCATTTGTTTGCTACTCTTTTTCTAATGGGATTCAGTCTGTAAATCAGGCTTGAAGCAGTGCAGTTGATGCAAGGAGGACAGAAGTGTTATTTGTTATTTGCTTTAGGCATCAGTCACACCAGTTATGAGTTACTTAAGCACATATTGCTTTAGTACATCCTTCTTTCTCGTGTGTATTCATGAGGCAGAGAGAATTGTGAATTAAGATTAAAGTATTGCTTTACACTTATACTGTATTATGTTGCTAATGGGCACCAAGTTGTCAATGTGATGTGTATGACTGAAGCACATTTTCTATCATGAAATGAGCCAATGGAACAGATGAGATGCTGGTATTTATTGCTGCTATTCTGCTCTCTTAGGGTAACACATCTTTTAAATTTTCCAGCCAGTAACTACATTTACTTTAATGGGCAAAGGTTAAATTTAGGCTGAATTTGAGTTCAAGGATTAGGTAATGCAAAATTTTTTTTTTAATTCTTGAAGAGCTATAAGATTACCTTGAGGTTTCCCCCCATTATTTTATTACACTGTCTTGATACATTTCCTTTGCTACATATCCACGCATTGCTGTGCATCCCCTAAGTAATTTTACAGAATTCTAAGCTAACTGTCACTGGGACCAGTGTGGCTTATATGGCTCTGTGGTTGGATTTTTTAAATTTCTTTTTTTTTTTTCTGCAGTGAGGCACAATAAAAGGCTCTAGTAGTTAGGTTACCAAACTTCCATGGTTGTCTTGCATTTTGTCTGGCTTGCTTACAGAAGGTATTTGGCACAGGTGAAGATGCACAGCTGATGTTTTTTTCCAGCTATGAGTGCAGACAAAAAGCAGGTTTGAGCTTGTAGCCTGTAGGCTTGGTGCTGCCACGTTATGGAGCTTTTGATACCTGGTAATAGGAAAAAAGAAGAATCAAGATGATGGTAACTTGCTACTTCTGTTTGCAGAGTAATTTTCAAGAAACACTGTGCTTTTTGTGATTTCTGTAGCATAAGTCAGTGGCATGGAAATGGGGCAGCTCCAACTGATAATATAACTTGTGGGTGAATTAATTCGCCTCTCCTGGCTGGTGCAATAGACACATATACCATGTGACCTTTGGTTTCTGCTGTTTTCATAATGCAAATATTGGG
Organism: Nicator chloris; assembly: GCA_013400495.1. NCBI lineage: Eukaryota > Metazoa > Chordata > Aves > Passeriformes > Pycnonotidae > Nicator > Nicator chloris. The sequence goes on along the minus strand of WAAE01023424.1, from coordinate 84,629 downwards.
GAAAAGGCTTCAAGAGGCCAGCAGGGGAAGGACAAACAAAATTCAGCTTGGAGAATGAAAGGGGCTGTAGAGTTTAAAGATCACTGATGAATTTGATTTGATTTGACAGAGCAGGAAAATAAATTTGAAGCTGTGAGCCTCTAAAACCTGAGCATTGCAATGAGGAGGGAAAGCTAAGTGGTAACCACAGTGATGATGAGGATGCTCTTAACATGGTGTCTGACCTCTGCTGTGGCTGACAGAACAGATCTCACTGGCCATTGGAAGCAGCTAAGGGACACCTGCCTTTGGTCTGTTCAGCCCTACCTTGGAAACACCTGCATATAGAGAGTCCTCTATGCCTGGGACAGAACTGGCAGGGCCCCAGTGAGAGCAGCCAACTTAGGAAGTAGTTTTCATTACAAAATGGGAAGAGCATGGGAAGAGGAATAGCTTTGGTAGATAGGCAGAATGCCTGTTGCCTCCCATCTCAGGGCAGATGATAACTAGTTGGGATGATCCCAAAGCAGAGGGGAGCATAAATATAAAAAGGCTGATAGGTTTACTTATAAAGAGATACTGAGTTGATGGATGGAGGAGGAGTTAGAGGCACTTTCACAGACACTTGGCTTTACAATTCATGGGGATCTGGGACTTTTTGTAATGAGCATTTCTTACTTCATGGAATGATGTCTCATCATTGGATTCCAAAAGCACTTCTGCTGTGGACGTGGGCTGCTTTCAGACTTGCCAACTAGTTCATGAATTATAGCTTGCCTCTGGAGAGCAAAAGTGCAATGGTACAGCTATGGTTCTGTAGGGATATAGGTGCATTTAAAAGTCATTCTGAAAGAAGTTATGGAAGCACTTGTATTCTGATGAAATGTTTTTTTTTCCAACTCATGCTAACACTATCACACTTCTAGAGAAAAAGAACTTGATGACAAGATACATCAGGTATTGTTAAAAATGCACAAGCAGGAGGAATGCAAGAAATGATCTGTGAAATTACATCTGGTAAAGTGGGTGAGAATCAGGGTGGTGGATTTTAGGGGTTGAGGAGTGTGAGTTTATTTTGTTCTTAACAAGCAATGAAGAAAGTGTGTTTAAGGGTATTTTAGAATTCTTGATGAATTTTTGTGAATTTGGTCTGAAATCAAGCATGACATGTCTGGTTATTGGTACCTGTGTTGTTATACCCACTGCAACCCTGTGACCAACACTGGGTCTCCTCCATACCCTGCAATTCTGTCCTGTCACTGGGCAGTGTTCTTGGCAGTTTATTTCCCAAAATAACTTCTGCAACTTGCAATTCTTCCCTCATACTTTAATGTGTCAGTTAGATTTATATTTTCAGGGATGTTCACCAAAGCAATGCCAGCTCCTATCTCTAACATCAGCACTGAGGAATGCACTTCTGCGTGCTGCTTTCAGTAGAACAGGAAATGTGAGTCTTTAATGAGGAGAGGCAAAGCCTTCGAGCTCCGTGTCAGGTGGTTCTTCTTCGGTTTGGGCTTGTGCCAGGAAGGCTGCTTGATTGCTTAGGTGAATGCTGTAACTTAAGCTCCTTTTCAGTTCAATGTCAGTCAAACATTAAATGTTTTGACTGTCTTTTTGCCTTCCCTGTGCTTTGCTGTTGAAAAATGGTCTGTTGTGTTTTCTCGCTGCTGCTTTATACTGTTCAGCACGAGCTAGTTTTCAAAAGAATTCATTGCTTCATAAAATTGTTTTCTTAAGCTATGTTTGCATAAACTCTGTAATCCTTTATCAAAGATGGTGCAGGTGTATTGTGTAGTAAGAAAAATGCTATAAGTGTATGAAAAATATAACTCTTTTTGTCCTGAAAAATATTATCATAAATATATGTAGATCATAAGTATTGATTACAGAAGAAAGTCATAGTGCCATCTGTTGTTATAATGGCTTTGCATCCTAAAATCCTGTCTTAGAGCATGCTAAAGTATTTTCTCTCTTGAGGCTGGATTGACATTTTTCAAGCAGGTCACTTGCAAGGGGAGATCAGGAAAAATACCCTGCTTTGCCAAAGTGCAAGTATAAAATGTCAAGAGTTGATAAATCTTTACTACCCCTATTCTGGAAAGCATGAATTTGGCATTTGATAGTGGAATAGTTTAATGAAAAAATATAAGTATATAAGTCAAACTTGACATATTTTTGCCCTGTAGATGTAAAAGTGCCCAAGTGGAGACTTGGAGAGTTTGGAAGTTAAATTCTGCCAAGGCTGGGTGCTGTATTCACCATACCTAGGACTGCAGTCAGTAGGAAACCATTTCCTGCAATTGGATCCCCTGATAGGCAGAGGTGATTGTGGCACTGATTGTTTCTGGAACAGAGATCTCCCGGAATCAGTTTCTGCCTGTAAATGAAGACACTGCTGTGCCTTGTGCATACGAGGGAGCAAAATGGACTTCACTGCTCTGTTACTTGGCTTTGTAAAACATTCCTTTACCAAGTTTGTGGCAGTAATGCATGTTTGCTCTCAGGTATGTACCTGTTCTGCTCTCTCATTAGTATACTGAGGAAAGTGATTCCAAGAAAATGAGGGAGTTGATGGAGGAAAAAAATAGAAGAACTTGAATTCTTCACACTTGAAGAGCTGTGATATTTTCCTGTTATTATCAGTGTTCTTCCTATTCCTTTTCTTGCTGATAAATTGGCCCAATTATCCTCAGAAAACTAGTGCCAAAAGCTTTCTCTTCCAAATGGAAAAACAAGAAGGCAGTTATGGAGTGAGCCTGTTGCAGATATTTGTCATTGCTTCTGAGAGAGGGTTTTATTGCAGAGGGTTTAACTAAGGAAAATTTCTCTATAGGGTGTCACAGCATAACAACAGGTGACACTTGATGATTGTTCTTGCTGCTGTTCCCTACGCGCCTGTGTGCTGTGACATTCCAAATCCCAACTGATCCACTAACAAGTTCCTGAATATACAAGGTTTAAGATTTGTCTGTATTTGCCACCTGGGGACTTTCTGTTCCAAAGCTGGTACACTGAACAGAAAGTCATCTGCCTTAAAGTTTTGAGGATCCTCCAAACACTTGCCATCCAAGCACAGTAATTGTATCCTATCGTGGTTTCACCAGGCAAAACTAGTAGGAATGGTCAACTCGGAATGCTAGAAATTCTAAGTATGAATGAAGTGCTGTATTTTTAACTGTGGCTGAAGTTTACTGCATGGAGGGATCTTTTTTTCTTCTGAGATTTGTTTTTGTGTCAATGTGTAAGATATATTTGAACTACAGAAGTAGTTTGATGTTCTGGTAAGAGATTTTATAGCATTTGGGAGGTTATACTGTACCTTTGCTCCTGACACACGAATGACAAGTGGGGACAGGAAGAATTGAAAATTAGAGTAACAATTATGTCCAGTAGACACAGATGCTAAGAATTAAGGAGCACTGGCCACATCCACAACTTAGGCGTGGACTTAGCATGGAAAACTGTGTTTCTAGCTATGCTTATGTGGTGAGAAATTACAGTGTAGGAAATACCTCTTGAGTTACTTTGAATTAAAGGCAATTTTATTAAAAACAAACTAAAAATGGTGCAATGAGTTGGCAAATGTAAGCAATGCTGCAAGACGTTCCCAAGGACACGAGAATGAAATCTGTCAGTCATGATAGTGGAGTAGTGGATGAAGGTAGTGCAGGGCACATCTTTACACTGTCATTGACAGTGTTAGCTTTATGCAGTCATCACCTGGAAACATATATACACAATTTTTTAAGAAGTTTTTTTAGCTACCAAAAGAATTGGAATTGTTCCTCTGAGTGGTATGTAGCTCTTTTTCGTCCCTGTATTACCACCCTCCGTGGTATTCTGTTACACTATTGTATCCTGTTGAACTTGCTGGAATGCATTATGCAAATCTGTGACTGCTCCTTGTGTATCAGCAAGAGAGATCTCAGAAACACAAGAGCTGCTGCCGAGCTACTGATGGAAGTCAGAGCAGTGGAGCACTGCCACAGTCCACCCCTTGAGAGCAAGGTGTGGAGAACACAGGGCCTGGGCAGCTGGCCTACCCTTAGCAATGCAGAAAAACTCAAGGTTGCTGCTTCTTTCGGTCTGAACAGCAGCTGTCAGTGACCAAAGCAGAGAATGCTCTCCAAGACTGTCAATGTTAAAGAGAATATTGTAATACACATTGGAGGGGTTGTGTGTGACTGGGCAAAATGAACCAATGCTTGGCGTTTACAGATGGCCAGATGAGAATTCTTCTGTTTGTAATGCTGCACCTAAGCTGATGTGCCTGGTTTTGGGTGCGTGAGTGTCACAGCTAGCGATGTGGTAGCTGGGTGTTTTCATAAGCCACAGACTCATTCGATACTAGGTGAACACAGCTCCTGATGGAGTCGTGAGCTTACTGAGTTATAACATGTCTCTTATCACAGGGTATTGCACTTACCACACTTCCGTTGCTGCTGTGTGTGCCAGATATTCCAGTCATGTCTGAATACTCTGGCTAGGAGAAGTCAAACCTTGTGGTTGCTGTTGCTGCAACACATAAGTGTTTAGACTTGATTGAAATCAAACCCTGTTGAAGAGTTGAAGAGTTGCAGTTGCTGCCCTCATTGATGTAATGGTGATAGAATTTGCAAAGGAGTGGCTTTTGCATCATGCAGCTCCACACAGACCTGTGCCTGTCATGTGGGGTGTGAAATCACATCCTAGAACGGTGGTCTGTATGGATTCCCAACCTGGAATGGCAATAAGACTTGAAGATAGCCCTTCCTGTTCCAGTGTTGTCATCCAAGTTCTCAGTACTGTATGGTACAGTCATGCCAGCTGGGAGATGGGAGCTATGGCATATGTCATTGATAACTCATCAGCTTTGCAACAAGGATTTGGGGTGATTTCTTAGCTGCTGTGTACACTGAAAAGATGATGAAAAGCCCCTACAATGCAGGAGTATGTTGTATAAAAATGAGTTCCGTGTACTATCCTTAAGCCTTGTGTGTCATTTGCCTAATTTTTAATTATTGTGGGACACTAGTTAAGCCCTAAGAAGCACTGATTTTAAAAAACTCTGAGTTTGTTAGCTGCTTGAATTTAGGAGAAATAGCAGCCATGGGTTATATGAATACACCCTGCTCTAGCCATAAGCCATTCACAGGGAGAGTGTAGTTCATGATAAGCTTGTTCATTGCTGGGCTTGAAATCCTTCTTGCTTCTTGCAGCACGTCTTGTTTGCATTGATTTTTGTGAAATGTAAAGTACGGTGCCAGAATTGATGATTATGAAACTCCAGAAGTTTGTATGTCGTAAGTTTGTGCATCAAAATCAGCATGGAGGTGACAAAACATTGGACAGGGATAAACACTTAAAGATCAGTTGGCAAGGCTGCAGCTAAATTGTGTTCATGTGCTTAGGCCAAGCAAAAATGGAGATTAACTTCCAGTATCCTGTAATGGTGTTGTCAGTCAGCCTTCAGAGCTGTCTCAGATCATGAACAAGGTGCTGCCTTCAGCAAAAAGATTTGTTGCAAGTTCTTTTCTTCCCAGATAATTAACTGTGATCAGCAATTGCGACAAGTTGGTGATTCACACCCCTGTGATGCTTGGCCAAAACCAGTGTGACCAGGGGAGTCGAACGTGAAAGCGGTGATACAGTTGATGCCCTCTGTGGATCAGATACTGTCATTTGCAGCAGTAGCCGGGTCTGCTGCACCGAGAGCGTGCCTGGGCTTGTGACAAAAGCCTGCTGGAATCACTGTTGCTTTAGGCGTGTTCCTCTGTGCGGGTCACCGAGCAGCTTTAGTGCCAAGGAGACCCTACCCGCTCAGAACAGGGTGGCATGTTTTGTTCTGTTACCGGGTGTTCATCGCGTAGCCTAAGCACTCTGGAGTATGCAAATCTCCTGGGATGTAAATTAAGCACTTGGGAGCAATCACTGATTTTCTGTTTTGCATGTTATCTATTTCCACCCGTTCTGGAGAAGGCTTATTGTGTGAAGGATGGAATTCCATGGCATTCGCATTGCACCCCTGTCCTCTTTCTGCAGAAAGCATTTCTTAGAGCACAAAGCAGTGCTTGCACCTAATGTGAAATGACAGCAATTGCCTGTGCTGCGTTCATGGTATAAACTGCTCTGAGGTCCCACGGCACGTTCGGTTCTGCAGAGCTTGCAAGGTTGCCACAGAATCTAAACAGTCATGTGTGGGTCTGGTTCTGGAAGTTGGTTGATACTCTCAATAACATATTATCACATGAAATACCTTTGGGGAAAGGTGTTGAAATTATTCTTTCTGCAGAGTGGGTTTATATTTCTGCAGAAAACCCCAGTCTTTGAATTTAGGCTCCCATGACCTATTTGAGACTGTAACCAGCCCATTGTGGATGTACAGATATTTTCTTTGCTCTTTCTGCTTCCATGCCATGTATGGCTCTCTATCCCTAGGAAAAAGAAATGGGTCCTGAATATTTTGGGAGCTCTGGCCAGGATCTCCAATAACATCAGGCTGACCACATTGGCATTTCTAAATTCAGGCGTATACACACACACACACGAAGGCTTCTACCAAGATGCTTGTCATTCTTCTGCAGTTTATTGCAGCAGACTGCAGATGCTGCTGACTCTCAGAAGCCTGAAGAATGTCCTAGCAACACACATTCCCTCCCAACCAGTGAGAGTGGGCTTTTAGAGGAATGTACATGGACCACCCCTGCTGTCTTACCCTCCAAAGAATATACAATGTCTATGTTGGAGACAACTTGCATAATCAGGCAGTTTTGCTTTTATGAAGGCAGTGATTTTTCTCTTCAACACTTCATAGTTTCCTTTAAGACCATGAACATATATGCTCTTTGGTATCTTGACAGACTTATTGATCCATAAGTCAGAAGTGTTGGACAGTGTTCTCTGGTGCTGTTCAAAATGCCCTTTAGTAGCTGTAGTTGCCGGAAACAGGTGCCTATCGCAGCAAGTATGCTGAAGGCATTTGTTTTAACTGGGAAATAAAAAAGGGGGAAGAAGGAGAGAGAGAGAAAGTATTGACTGTAGTTGTAGAAGGGAAGCTCAATGCTAGTCAGTAGTAACCATTTGTGAAAGGTTTCTTCTGCTTACTAGAACAAATGTTAAATATGGTGGAGGTTGAGCTAATTGTTTAGTTCCACCATACAAAAAAAAGGAGTGGGTGCCTTGGAAAACAGCTCTCTGCCAGTGTCCAGAGTGGAGCAAATGAACTCAAAAAAATGTGTGTAGGCCACATGGTCATCTGAGGATTTGTTTTGATTTTCTTAGTCCTTCTATGTTGCTTTGTTGTCTGCATAATGTGGTAAGTTGTTCTTCTGTCAGCAGGATGGAATATTTTGAACCACTGATTTAATGAAGATTTTTATTAGATTCCATTTGCTTCCCGAAGATTAGAGAATTAAGAAATCAAGTGATAAGCACGGAGCTGGAATGTGTAAATGGCGGAGGGGGGAGAGGCAAAAGGGAAGAGACAAATATTCCTGTCTATTTCCCTGGGAAAATCTTAATCTCAGCCGTCTGTGCATATTCAGTCCTGCAACAAGTGGAAAGGACACCTGCCTCTGCATACCTCACTATGGTGAGGTAGAGCAGGTTGTTTCTGCAGCTGCACAGTTCCTGCATTGCTGGAAATAACCTTTGCTGTCACCCTGGCTGGGTGACATGGAGCTGGTGGCATCTGTCCTTTGCTTTCTTTTATGAGCCTGCTTACCAAGTTTAATATTTATGTCCCTTGACTGAGGTTGCCTGTGCCTTAAAAAATCACATGAAATAGGGGCAGAAAGCAGAAGAAATACTTGATGTTTGTTATCTGTTTAGGGACCCTGAGTAGTGACACCAAGGACCCAGTAGTGTCATACTAAATTGTGGTTTCTGTTCTATTTTTCGTCTTCTGATACTCTCCTGGATTTTCAAAGGGCCAAGACTTAGCAAGCAGTTATTTAGTCTGGGTTCTGAGACAGCTACTCTTAAACTAATTACGACAGGAACAAACAATCTGAAAACCAAGTATTTGTTCTGATCTTTAGCATCTTGTATCACTTAGCTCACCAGTCAGTAAGATCATCAAGCTGGTTTTGCTGCTTCATGAAAAGACATGCGACTTGCATAGCAAGCACCATATTAAACTGCCTATTAAGAAAATAAGTACAAGAATGGTGACACAAGTGCTAATGGGTTGCAGTAAAACACCGATTTGTAATTTGGCATGCTGCCTCTCCCGATTGGGAAGTCAGTTTTATTGCAAGCGCTTCTGGAAATGCCAAGCAATACCTTTAGATTTAGGTAGGGAGTGGCTGAATCAAACCCTGCTATAATCCATGATCAATATCCACACAAGAATTTAAATCATCATATAATAGCGTTGGTGTTCTCAATCTTTTAATTTCTTTTTTTACAGGCTGCCACCTGCAGTGTTATGAGTGGCTCTTGAAAGAGGTTAGGGTGTAGCAGCCTTTGTCCACAGGGGTGCTCTGTGGCAAACCCCTATGTTCCAGTTCCAGCTCATCCAGATCACACTCTTGCCTCCACGTATTGTTTCTTCTATTGTCTTGCGTGTCTGGAGAGCTGTTCATTGGTTTGTTTTGCCCAGCACAGAATAAATTATGAGGTCAGATTACAACACCAAGTCACGATGTTCTCTGGGTGTGTGTCCAGCATCCGGGATCTGCAAGCCCTCCAAAATTTCTTATCTAAATGGTCTCATAGAAAAGGAATGGCATGCCTCTAAAATGTTAAGTCACCAAAACAAATTACCATGTGTGTAATGTTATGAATGTTATTGACTAAGAGACCATCCAATGCAAATTTAACCTGGATGTTTTTTCCTTTTGGTAGAAAGCTGCTGGAAGTGCCAGACATGTGTACATGTACCATGGGAGTGCTCAGGTGATGCAAACCAACAAGTCATGGGTGAGGTATCAGATCTTGGGTGTTTGCAGGTACTAGAGCAGAAGACCACATGTCATGAAGCAGCCTGAGGGAACGGGGACAACTCTTTGTCCACCCACAAATAAAGGCTGATTTATCTGCACGTGGGAGAAGGGTAGAAGGACCCAATGCAGCATCGTGATCCCCATGAGTTTTACAAAATTGGAAATAAACCATCCCAAAAGCACTATTATGTAGGAGGAAAGGTTCTGGCCTGCAGCTATATGTCAGGGAACAGTCATTGCTGAATCCACCTCTGCTGAAGGCAGATTAGATCCTAAACTGCTAATGAAAAATCATGAGAACATCCAGAAGGTGTTTTTATCTAGTGTTTTCCTTTTCATATGTTTAAGTGCTTATTTTGAATACCTTTTCCTGTATTTCCAGAAAGAAGAATGTATGACTGTCATTTTAATCTCTAGTAACACTGTTGAATATATGCCTGTTTATACAGTATTGAAGAATAGGCTTGAACAGAAACCTCAGACACCTGTGGATTTGGTTGGAGTACAACTCTGCCTTACGTACAAGAGTATGTGAGGGTTGTCTCAAATGCACAGGCATTCCTCAGACTTTTGCAATTATAACAAGAATTGTGTTGATTGAGCAGCTTTTCTGCTTTCTCTCCTTACTGATTTCACAGTGAAGAACCAAATATAGAAATCTTTGTTCCTTTAATACATAAATGTGCAATTTCCCAGATTATCTGGGACAATGGGTATAATTGTACCATTCTAGATATGGGATAAGTTCTGAACTAAAAGGACTATTTATATTCTTGTAGATACTAGACTTTTCTTTATCATAACTTCTGTACAGGCTTTACAATAATACAAGTTTTGATCAGTCGCTTTATCAGGACTGTTTACATGTTTGACATGTGTAAGCCAATGTTTCAGAACACTTTGTTTTCTCCAGTGGCATTAAAATCCATATGTAAAACCCAAGTCCCCATCTGTAACTGTAACGGAAAATCACTTCTAATTGTCCTATGTTGCTGTTATTTTTTACAGCGCTCTTGTAGAATCCCATTACACAGGTTACTGAAGATCTGGATTCAGCTGCCCTGCCCTGATTTCACTTTTCAGTTCTGACATGGGATGTTTCCTTTTACAGCTCCCTGTGAACAGTCAGGTATGTATGAGTTCTTGCTGAGTAGGCTTGTGTGGTACAAAGTATACATTCTGGTATTTACCAAGTCACAAATGTCAACATCACAAATATTCACGCCCCCGTGCTACGGGGAAAAAAATGGTTCTTTATGAGGAGAACTGGTTCTGTCTCACCATCTGTTTCTTGGAATGTTTTAGGTATTCTGTAATTTAGAAATAATTGAGCAAATCAAAATACTTGAGGATAACAGAAGACTTCTAGTAAACTAAAGTTTTGTTCTTAGAAGTAGTAGGGATAATTAACTTCAAAGAATATAGAATGAGGTTCTGGCTCCTTTGTACGCTGATTAGGTAAGAGAGGTGTGTCCTTGATGTTAACTCTGAGTGCAGGTGAAGCTCTCAGGAGGGCACTTGTGAAAAATGGATCAGAATTCTTTTGTCAGAGTTGCTTTTAGGTAGCAACTGAATATGCTGGACAGTTGAAAGCGGTTTCCCAGTATTTGTTTAGGGTAACTAACTAACAAGTATCTGTTGTTACAGAATACTGCAACTCAGAGCAGTGTGGGCCCACTTAGAAAAACTTGTTGGAGACAGAACATAAAATATGGCCTTCACACATTGCAGCATTTATGGCGTCTAATCTTTCAACCTAAAAATGCTATCATCTGAATAATTATGCTTTTGCAGGCCTCAGTCAACACTTGGTGTATTTCTTTTATAAACACTTGTATATTTACAATTTCATTTGAATATACATTGGTGCTCTTGTCAATACAACAGCTTGAGAAAAACACAGGTCAGCTAATTTTCCTGATGGATCTGGAAGTTAACCAGATGGCAAAGAAAAGGGAAAGAAATCTTGAATGAATGATGTGAAAGCAATCCTGGCTTTTGTTCTGGAATTGTTTTCGTACTGTGGTGGTGTTCTTTAGGAGGATCCACAAATAGGGAGGGAAGAACTGTTAACACAGGTAAACTGGACCAAGGCTCTTGGACAAGTGTTGTAGTGAGGATGCGATGCAGAATTGAGTCCTTGTGGACATTTTCATTAAGGTATTTGGCATTTTAGACTACACTCAACTGTCTTGTAGCAATTGTTCTTATGACTAGAATCTTCTATTGTAACAGTGGAGGATATATTAGTAATTGACTAGAAAAAAGATTTGGAAATAGTTTGTTACTTGAATAACATTTTATCACATTCAGTCCTCCATTAAGTCGTTTATATATCCCTTGAAAGTAAAAAGCTGTGAGAATCTGATAGTTAGCTGCTTAAAAAAAAAATAAAATCAATCTCTTTATACTAACATCCAGTAAACAGTATTTCATTAACGTCTCTTAAGCAGGGGCTGTGTTTTGTAGAGTAATCAGAAGCTGAGGTTATCATTTGTGTTGCAGTGACGCCCACAAATTGCCCTTGGACGCTGGTGTGCGGGCTCTTGTACCTGAGAGACCTGAGCCCTGCCTTCAGGTACCTCCCAGCTAATTGCACTGGAGGTGGGGAAGGTGAGATGGAGGATAAGGATATATTCACAGCATCATCAAGCGGGGTTACCTGGTGCCAAGCCTGCAATTATCAGCAGTGTTGGCAGACACAGGCCTGGCAAGGTCTGTCCCACCACCCACCCAGCAGGGCCCAATGCAAAGGCTGCTAGCTGACCAAGGAAGAGTTAATTGCTCCTCCAAGATTCCTGTTTCTCAAGTAGATGTCAGGGAAGAGATCCCTGACATTACTCCTGAGTAGATAAGATAGTGTTGTACTGCTGAACAGGAGCTCTGATGGCAGCTCAGAAGTGGCACCCAAAGGTCTGCAGTGGGACTCCTGCCATGCAGCTGTGAGAGAGGCAAGTCTTTCAGTGAGGAAGGAAGAGCACTTTGAGGTTAGAACTTCCATTAGAACTCCAGAGAATTAGAGTGGAAAATGCAACTTTAAATTAGTACTGTTCAGGAATGTCCATATACATAAACCCCTGCTTTCACACATTTAATTTTTTTTCCCCTCATCTTGTTGGATATATGACCTTTTTAAATCAGCACACATAAGTTAATGGAGCTGCATGTATAATGATTACTCAGTTCTACTTATTTCTACTTAGTTAGGGGAAGAGGTCTACAACGAAGCCAAGGAAGTTGAAGGGTAGGCTGCTGCAGCATGCCCATGGTACTCTTCTAGTTCTTCTGCTTTAGTGGCAGAAAAGAGATTTGTCATGTGCTGATAACCAAATAGTTGTCTGATGATATCTTTGGGGCACTTCCCATCTCCTGCTTTACAGTCTTCATTGGGAGAATAAATTTCCCTACTGCGTGCATTACCCCTTGTCTTTGCTGCATGTACTCTTAGTAGTCCTGCTGAAATTAATTCAGAAGAACTTCCATTTTAACATGTTCTTTTCCTCCCTCAGTAGATGTAAGGTAGCATCGCAATCTGTATTCAGTGCTTTCCACGGGCACCCTGGTTGTGCTTTCAGGCTGATACAAGCAGAGGCTGCTTTGTGCTCTCATTGCCAAAAATGAAGATGCATGGCAGGGCCAGAAAGTGCCTTTCACTGTTTAAACTTAATTAACCCATCTGTATTAGTGACAACTGCAAGTTTGGGACATGTCTGTGACAGTTACTGCCACCATATTCTTAGAGCTGGGCGCAGATTTAAATGCAGTGTGAACAGCTGTTTGGGTAAATGCAGAGAGAGGTAGTGTCTTAGGTATTTCGAGAATCCCAGCTGCAGGTCCCGATGCCACTCAGCCCCACGGAACCTACAGAACCTGAAGCTACGGCATTTACAGCTCGTGGAGGACCTCTAGGGAGCAAAAGTAGTAAATGGCCATTCCTTCTTGTCCTGTGTTCCTGCAGCACGCACAGCACTGGGCCAGCATGCACAGTTGTGTCCCTGTAAGAAATCCATAGGTGCTCAAAGGCTTTGTATTTACATAAAAGTTGAGTCTTCTTCTGTAAACCTGAGTTTTACAGTTCATGCGTTCACAAGAACTTTCAATTTACTTTCTAATTACAGAAGTGCCTGAGCACGTAGGTAATAATATTCCTTGATGTAGTGATTATCCAAGAGTTTGGATGCTAGATGACCTGCACTGGTGTTTGAAATCCATCCTCATAGATGAATGGAATGTACTATCTTGTCAGTAAATACCTGATTTTGGTAAAGTTGCAACTCATATTAGCCATTCTCATCTAAGGGCAGGTGTCATTTAATAACATGCCAGTCTTTCCTGCAGGAAAGGAATCATTTGTGCAGAATGCCCAGGAGTAGGAACGGCTGCATTGCATGGAGGATCAGGAATGTTTATATTGAAGTTCCTTCTTGGTCTTTAACATGCCTGTTTCAACCCCTTCGTTTTGCAGTAGGGGCACTGGTTACATGTATATGCTTTTTATTGCTTTTTATTTTTAATTTTTTGGCCATTTTAGTCCTTTTCCCTCATTCATGATGAGCAAAAATACGCATTCAGCTGAACAGATTCCAGATAGGGAGAATATGTAACAGAGTTCCTCACTAACAGTGTTCTGTTTAACCAGGCAGCTACAATATGTCTTTATGTTCCTGTATTTGGGTTGGGGTGGTTTTATTCAGAGAAATGAGCACTTGCTTGATGAGCTTTTTAATAAAAATTGTTTGTGCTAATACTTTGACATGGAGATAAACAGATTAAATAGTAAAATGCTTAAAATTATAAGGACTTCATAAAAGGCTTTGACATGGTAAGTTGATTTCTCAAATAGGTTAACATTGCTTGAATCACCTGTTACTGAGACATCTGAGAACCATCACTTCCTATCCTATAGAATTATGGCCTTCAAATCCAGAATAAAATTCACCACAAGCTCTTATTAGGAAAAATCTATTTTCTTCAGCAATGCATGGTTGAAATGTCAGTTGAGTATCTGTGTGCTGAGAAGTGCCAAAAGTAGATTAACTCTTCCTTGGATACATTGAAATTATCAACAGGACTAGAAAATTTCAGTACTTTTTGTCATGATTATAAATTCAGAATTAGCCTGTTTACTTGCCTTGAGTCAAATGAATCCAAATATTGAGAGTGCACATGATGAAAAAGGGCTGCTAGAAACAAATAAGAGAAACTAAAAAACAAGCTATGTTTTGCTCCCTTGTACCAAGACTATAAATTGGTTAGAAATTGTTGGCTTTCCCATAATAAGTAAATACTTGGGAAAATATCTCAATAAAGAACTGTAGATTTTATTGGGGGATATTTTGTGGGGGTATTTTAGTGGGATATTTTGTGAGGAACCCTCATATCTTTTGACACCTTGCAAGCATTACTCAAATCACATATTGGGAAGGCTGCAGGTATTTTCATGTCTATGCTAACATTTTGGAACTGACTCTGGAGCCATGTGTAATTCTTTCAAAGAGAAAATTAGTAAATCTTGAAAGGAAAACCTGTTTCAAGAATTATTTCATATTTGAATGGTTTATATTCAACCTGTCCTGTTATTTATGTGTTTCAATAGCTCTTCCACCTGAGGATGTCAGTGTTGTAGAGTTATTGACCCAAACCCTACTGAAATAGATGATTAAAGCCTGCAAATTATTTTTGTCAGAATAAGTACCTAATACTCTTGTAGGAGTACATTGCCATGAAAGAAATGTACTATTTTTAAGTGAGTCTTCTTTGATTGCACTTCTTACATGCTCTTTGTAGTTACTTAATTTCCTGTAGAAGATTTGAGTTCAGCTCTAGAAAGCAGAACTGAGGATATTTTGCATTTGCTAAATATCTTTGATGATATGAAAATAATATAAAAGCTAAAGAAGAGGAGGCTAAGAAGCAAATATGGGCAACTGTTCTCACTTATTTTGTGATAAAGTAGTTCTAGCAGACCATCAGCTGCCAAGTATCTTGTCCCTTTGCTAGGACATATCATGTTACAGTTGAGCAGGTGTGTTGATGGAGAAATGGGAGAGAAAAGACAGTCCGGGTTTCCTTCATTTAATGTTTATTTCAAAGGAAATTTCTTGAAATCTAGTGATTTAAATACTTTTATTTGTGGCGCAGGGTACAAATGATGCAATTTCTGTTCTTGGGCAGTCAGTCTTGTAAAAGTTGCAAAAACCTGTATTATTTGTGTGTAGACATCGCAGCTGTTCAGAGTCACAGAAGAGGCAAAGGGAGTGTCATCATGGGCAAGTCCACAGTCAGTCCTGCTAAACTAAAGGTCTGTAGTTCTCAGATGCTGTGTGCAGGCTCTTTGGTTTGCTGACGAGACATAGCAAAGCCTTTGTGTCAATACATGCAGCAGCTCGCTCTGACCAAGTACATAATCTAATTTTCCTGTCATAAGGAGATCAAACAGTGAGGTGAGCATGAGCTTTCGTGTCACTGGGGTCAAAGCTAACACTACAGGTGCAGTCACAGGTGTGAAAGTTGCTAGAAGATCTCGGAGGGACTCCCACCTTCCCCGTCAAAATTCACAGTGCCATTTTATTCTCATGATGGTAAGAAATGAGCAGAGGTGGGTGTTCTCCTTTTTTCCCCCTGCTTTGTAGTGTAAGGCCGTGGAGCTGATCCGGGTGCACTTGCAGGGAGTGCCCACAAGGCGGCACTCAGGCAACACAGACAGAGGCAAGGCATCCTTACCTTCCTTTGTTACCGTGCTGGAGAATTGGAGTGCCTTTTAAATGGAAAAGGGAACGTTAATTGAGAAATGTGGTATTTAAATCTTATTTATTCACCAAAATACAATTTCTCCATGCAAAATTATTTTCTGTTAAGATATATCAAGTCATGTAATGATCAACTTTATAAAATACTCTTAACACTATTCCCTTTAGTAGCTGAGGGATTAAGAAAAATGCTAAACTCTGTGGAAGACCCTCAGAATACTTTTATTAGAAGATTATTATATTTGTACCTGTACCTGAACTGGCTGGATGCTTTGTCCTCTGAACACTGATGAAACTTTGTCAAAGTTGAATACAAAATTTCATGTCTTGAATAATTTCAGATTTCCTAATTTCCAGCCTAAACTTATCAAGGATAAGTTTATAATTATTTCTTCTTGCATCTGCATGATTTTACACACTCTGCATATAGTGAATTGGTGAGAAAGGGGTCTTGTCTCTTCTCAGCTTGGCTCTGACAATCAATACCAACTGCAGCCCATTGCAAGTTCTCCTTCTTTTAGCTTCCCATGACAAGGAAAAGGCATGGCCAGTTCCTGGTTTGCTGCTGGAAGAGTTGGCAGAACCATAGTCAATATACCAGTGGCCTCAGAACAGCTCTGTCAGGTACAGGAAAGGAATTAAAGGTGGCAGCTGTGTAACAGGAATCAAAATTGCAGGCTGAAAGTGAGAGAAAATAGACATCTGCTCATCAAATACAAGCTGCTTCTGAAATCTGTTGGAGGAAAAGATAACATCCCTTTCCTCAAGAGCTTCAAGTATGTGGCACTTTGGAGCCTTATGGTTTAGCTGGAATTTCCCAGGGTAATACCAGGTATGTTGTGCTTACTTCCCAAAATGTAGTTGCTTTAAATCTTGTACAGTGCACATCCACAAGATCATCCCTGTCAGGAGTAGGAGGTATTTGATTTTTCTCCCTGGTGTTTTACTACTAAATCTCATAAATGCATGTAATGGGATGGTGAGACTGAGCAAACTTAGCAATATCTTAAACCAGCAGCTTCGACTTAGCACATCTTGACTGCTCCGGTCTGAGACCAGGCTCTACTGGTACTTCAACACTTGTGCAATATCTCTGGATTTACACATATAAAGTACTGAACAAGGGTGTCCAGAATGTGTGTGTGGAGTTGATGGAATAAAAACACGATATGCAAGTTTGCCAATATCAGTGTGCCTTGATAGAAACTCTAATTCAAGCACATGAAAGAAAATGGGACTTCATTTTTCCCCAACTTCAGTTCAGAGGTTGTTGGAATAACCTTTTAGTTTGACATCTTTTATTCGTCTTCAATATATATTAAGTAACTGACATGAGAGAAAGTGAATACAATTCATCCTTCAAGTGAAAAAATACCTCAGGAACAATGCCAATGAAGTTGAGTCATGTAAAACTCATGAGTTGGCTGAATATCTTATTGCTTTANGTGAATACAATTCATCCTTCAAGTGAAAAAATACCTCAGGAACAATGCCAATGAAGTTGAGTCATGTAAAACTCATGAGTTGGCTGAATATCTTATTGCTTTATTCTCTTCTCTTTAGTTAGTGTTCATATCCCTAATAATACACAAAGCACTCAAGTTGGTAGTGTTTCCAGGTAATGCTTTGGGAGAAGAAAATATGTTTAGGAAGGGGGGGGTGGAGGGGATCTGGCAGCTGCTTCCTTGTGTTGGATAATGAGCTTCATTGCTTTGCCTGTTTGTGATAATTAGATCCACATGAAGTTGTACCTGGTGTTGAACTGTTACAGTTTGAAAGAGGAAAAAATCCCAGTTCAAGATGAAAAGCCAAGAAGTGTAGAGTGTTTGTAGTAACTGCATCCCTGCTAGTTTTGTTTGACTGCGTGAAATCCTTGGGAATCTCAGCAGTTTACCAGGGCGTATGGATTCAGCCCTGTAGGGTTGAGCAGTGTTGAGGTAGGAATTATTTCTGAAATTTGAGAAAGATAGCTCACTTCTGACTTCACTTTGAGGAGGAATGTTCCACCTATTCCTAAAAGAAAGATAACCATTATGGGTTGTCTCTGGCTTGTCAGCCTGAAGCAGCTGAGGGTTTTAATGTCTAGGTAAAAATTGGTGGGACTTCCCACATAAATAAACCTGCCTTTGTCTTTATCTCAGGTGTGGAAAGCTCAGAATTGTCGTCAGAGAAGACTGTGGGTGTTACTTAAAGCTGTAACTTGCCCAGCACCCAAAAACATGACTGGTCTTTCTCCCAGTAAAGAGGTCTGTGGCCATGCAGCTGAAATAGGATTATTGATATATGTGCCAAAATCCTGCAGCAGTGTAACAGTAGCTCTGAAAAAAATTATTAATATCAATTCTTAATTACTGGTGTTCAGTTTTTGGCATGTAGAGATCTTCTGCCACAGGAAAACTTCATAAATATCATTGCATTATGACACTTAATTTTTTTCACTGCTATAGAGTAGCCTTAATTGAACAGCCCCTTTGATCCTAGCATAGGATCTGCGACTGAAAATTGTTTCTTACACAACGAATTTGTTTCCTCTCGGTTCCCCAGCTGGGCTGGATGCAGTTCCATCCCCGTTGTTTTTCTGGACTGGGAGTTGGTTTCTAAATGCCAGTGGCACATCCTAGAGCCTTTAATCTTCCCCTGCTACCTCAGTGCCTACCAGAGTCCATCAGTCTGCAGCCAGCATCACTTGTGTAGTCAGATGTGTCTGGCACAAGGCAGAGTGTGCCAGGAAAGCTCATCAAGAATTTGTCTTGTCAAAGCTGAGGGATTAGGTTAGTCTCTGTTAGTCAGCAAAGATTCTGGGAAAATCCATCTTCCCAGAGCATCTCCAAGCCTTAATTAGAGAACAGACTCATTCTCAAACAAGTCAGGATGCTGTCAAGTTCAGGAAAAGTCAAATTCATTATTTATTTTTGCTTCTCATCTCCTACTTTCAGTCTCTATCACTCATGATCATGAATTCTATAATGCCTCATGTGAAACTTGATATTCTTATTTAAAACCTGTAAATATTGATTTTACTTGGAGAAGAAATCTGTGTGAAATAGGTTGTGCTTAATCATCCTCTGGGCTGGAAAAGCAGGTGGTTCACCTGGGATGCTTTCTTTGAACCAAAGCCTTGCGACAGGACAGGAGACAGAATTAGCCCAACTTCTTGGTGGAGAAAAAAAAGATGATGACTTGCTAAAACAAAAATGCAACCAATTATCAGCATGCTGTCCTGGGAAACCTGCTTTTGTGGCTTTCTCAGCACTCTGTGTATTAAAAAATAATTAGGAAACGGGTTTTATGCTGCAAGTTGTTCAAAATTGGCCCAGAGTACTGTTTTTTAATTTCTGATGTTCAGAGTAACCTTCTTGGCAAAGCATTCCTCACGCAATAGAAATCTGTATGGAGTAGGTCATACATAAAAGTATATAGGGGATGTACAAGTCATCCCCGAGACACATTTGGTTTATGAACAGGAGTAAATTGAAAACACTGATTGGAACATCTGGATACAATGCTTTTAGATGACTCTTTGCAGGAAGGCACAAGCGAGAATTGCTTATATTGCAATTTTAGGCCTGTTTGCAGGCAGGAAGGAGTTTGCCAAGAGTTGAAGCCTCACGAACATTCCTGTCACTGTTTGAGGTAAAAGAGCAGCCAGCAGAACTGGACACCTCACTGTCAGTCCCAGCTCAGCTCATATATTTAGCAGCACACTGAAGTGCTCACAGAGTTTGCTGGCAAACTTCTTTTTTTTTATAAGGCATGTTCTTGGTCTACAGCAGAGCCACTTGAAGTTGTTCCTGATGGTGTTAGTGTCATGTGTGAAATTGAGGAGGGCTTTTCCAGTGCTCAGCATGAGGAGAGCTGGCACAATAGCCACAGGCTCAAACACAACGAGTGTTTGCACAAAGGATGTGTGCTGGCAGGGCTCCAACACTAGAACTCGGCTGTCCTTGAAGCATATCTGGCTCCTGGAGAAGTCAGCCTGCAGAATTCCAGTATTGTTGCTTGCCCAGTCATTTGCTATATCAGGCTGAAGTGGGAAAATTCTTCCCAGTCATGATAATGTAATTTCTTTAATTAGAGGGGCAGATTGAAAAAAGCATGAAGTGTGCGCTGCATGAAATAATAGCCGAGGCAAATCTGATATTTTATGTGCTCTTTTATGAAGGAGTTTGAAGTATGGGAATTTGGAATGGTTCTTTTCTGTAATGGCTTCAGGCTTGATACGATGATGACCGTGTGCTGCTCCAGGGTGAACATGATCCAAAGCAGTTCATATACACTAAACCCATGAAGACAGGCTGTCTGAAAAACATTTATCATCTTTTATTATTGTATCTGTCTGCCAGATCTGCTCCAACAGATGCATGGTAAGCACTGAAAGGCACAACGGTGGAGGCAGTGGAGGTGAGAGAAAATTTCACGACTGCATTGACAGAAATTGGCATTTCCATTGGTGTCGTGGTTTGTACTCTTAACTGGAATGGGAAAGACCTATGCTTACAGCTCTACTGCCATTTAGGCACGGCAGAGTTTTGTATTGAAATGCAACTGAAGTATTTTTAAAAAGCCTCTTATCTAACAGTAATATTTTGTACAAATAGGTAGGTATTGGGGCAGGAAATTACAAAAAAATAAGACTTTGCAGTCACATATTAAAGAGTTTGACTTACATTCTCAGTGTATATTCTATTTTATGTAACATTATAGAGTTTTGTGAGCTTTCTCCAGTAGGGCTTGTTTGGAACTAAAATGAATGGTCTCAGGTGGTTCATCCTGATCCCCTACTGCCTTTTAACTCTTCTGTGTAGTCCTACCCTTAAGTTGTACACATTAGTCAGCTGTGGAAAAAATATTTTCTTGCCTGTATTAGATTTTTTTCCCCCCCTGGAAAATGCAGCATCTTTATGAAGGTGATATTTTTAAGTGCCTGAGAAGATGTTTGTCTGTGAACACTGTGTGCGTGAGTGGCAATGGTAGTGGCTTTCAGTGAGGGGTTTTGTGTTTGTGCGCTCTCGGTGTTCAAGGCTGCCCGTGTATAATACTGCTGCCAGTGCCTTTGGCATCTGACTGTTCGCTGTCTGCCTTTGCTCCTGAGGGAGGTCTGGGTTACACGGACCTCTGCTAGTCTTTTAAGCAGCCCAGTGAAGCCAGTTAATCATTTTCTGAACAGAAACCAACTCAGAAATTTTAAGCTGTAGAGTTAATTGGAACAATTAAAAAATCAGTGTCTTGTAATTACTGCTTAGAATATAGCTCTTTTCTGAGCTGAGGTGGTTTCTTTCCTCAGAGGCTCTTTACAAGTTCCCTTTTCCACAGCATCATATTCCATAAGTATTTTGTTCATCCTGTCAAAACTGCTTCCTTGACTTAGCCTCCAAAAATTGCCATTTCTGCACAAAAGCCTTTGAAAGGGCTGAAGTTCATTGTGTTTTGTGTCACTGCCTCTCAGACCTTACTTAATCGTGGATATTTGTTGGGAATTATGTAAAGGGTGAGGAGGAACTGCTTATTTCTCTAGAGTTTAAACGCAAAGCGCAATGACAACAACCTTTCAAATGACATGACCTACGTGGCAACTCAAAGTAACACGGGCTATAAGGAATAACTATCCTTATTTTCCTTTTTATTCCCTCACATTTATTGCTATTATCATATCTTGATCTGTCAGTACTTAATCTCCTCTTCTGCTGCCAAGAGATTTTGATCCTGAAATGGATCTGTCCAGAAAGAAGGATGGATTTCCAATGAAATTGTGAAAGAAACACTGCAGGTTTAATGCTGACAGAGATGCCTGGATTCTGTCTTTCAAGAACACTTATGTCAACCTTAACTTTTCAAACTTACCAAATTTATTTGCTGTAGTGCTACTAAATCTGAGAAGATATGCCTCAAATGTATCTTAAGGACAGAGGAAAAGGAGTGAGAAGCCCTAAGAGAAAATATTTCAGGGTGAAGTCTTCTGGCAGGTAATTCTATGTGGGTACATGCAACATATTTGCCAGCAGGAAAATAATCCTCTTTATGAACTTTTTACCTGGCAGCTCCAGTAAAACACCTGGTCATCATTTCAGTGACTACTTCCTGGTAGACGAAAGCTCCTCTACCCCGTTCAATGTATCCCTGTCACACATACCGCACCAGAATGCAGACTGTACACGGGGTGTTTAATTTGATGTGGTTTTGAAGGAATTAAACCTTTCATTTGTTATTATGCAAACAGTAATTAATTTCAAATTAGCATGCCAGAAAACTGAAATGTGTGGGGAGAACTGGGTGGTTTGTTTCCATTTATCTCTACTTCCATCTAGATATGTCAGCATCACTCCACTTGAGCATGTATGTAGAGAGCGGATAGAAACTGGGCAATCTTTTATTTCAAGTTGAATGGCCCCCTACAATAGCAGTGAATCAGCTCTATTTTCCACTGTAATGGCTTCTGAGGGTTAGAGCAAAACAAACCTGAAAACTACAAGAGTTAAAGGTTGTTAGGTGAAGCTCAGTGATGCTATGTCATCTATAAGGGCCAGCATTCCTCGTATCCCTTGCCCAAATGTGCATGTCCAGTACTTTGTAGAGTAAGATACTTACAACATATATTGGAAAGTTGTTTTCCAAGTTCTTGCTTGTGTCTTTTGAAAATTTTGTTTGTTTTCATGTTCTTCAGCTGTTTCTTTGCCTCATTCTGCGAGCACTTCAAGTCTTCAATTTGCATTTCAGCACTGCAGAGCAAGGAGGGCAGGAGGTTATGACTACCCCAAAAAAGAGGAAAAAAAATCAAAAAAGGACAAGCATACTTGGTGTCTTTTGAACCTTTTTTATATATCAGAGGTCGGATTAAAAAAAAACCAAACAAACCCACTGAAGCTTACAGGACTGACTTTACTAATCTTACTGGGTTTTGAACTAGACTTTAGTCTCTGCTCTTGCTTTTACCAGTAGGGAAAAAATCTGTGATTTTTTAATGTGTTACCAGCAGATGTCTCTCACGTTTCCTTACGAAAGCAGATTAATGATTTAGCTCTCTTTGATCATATAGCTCCAAAAAACTGAAAGTTCATGGAGTAGTTTTCATTATGTTATGGACAAATCTTCAGTAGCTGCAGCATCAATTATTTTTAGACCTTTTCTGAGACATGGTTTACACAGTAATCAAACCAGAACAAAATTTCAGGGGTTCTTTTGGTGTTTTCATGCTCAATATGAAACTTAATGTACCTAAAAATGTCCAACTCCTCACATTAAAATTAATTTATATTTCAGACATTCCCGTTTTTATTTTTTCTTCTGCCCTTCTCACTACTCATGCAAAGGACTCAAAAATGGCCTGGAAATCACCATTTATCACAAATGTAAAGCGTTTGGCAGAGTACCACCGATGCAAATGAGGTTGGCTGTGTTCTTCCATAACTGCTTGCATTAATTATTCCTTCTGGTAGCAAAGGAACACTCTGAATTACACAGTATTTTGCACAGCTTGGCATTATACAGAGATTGCTGCTAGAAGCCTCAGAGGGCCCGTTGTGCTGTGCCACATCCCATTTCAGAGCCATTTTCAGAGTTTCAGTGCTTTGCTGTGTGTCTGAGGTCTGTGTGGGCTGACAGCTGCGGAGTTCTCTTAGCTGTGGAGCCAGAGAAGGATTAATAATAACATTTGTGCTCCCTGAAAAGTTCTTAGCAGCCTGATTAGTCTGATTGAAGAGCTGGAACACAGCAGGAACAATAGACCAGGAAAGCAGAAGTGTTGAGTCTGTTCACTTGAGATATGAGAGTGATTGTATAAAATTGAGAGCTACTTCCATTTTCTATAGAAATGAGAGATCTGTCTCCAGAAAGAGAAAGGGTGCCCTGGTGCTTTTGTGCTCTCGTAGTTGCAGGAGAGTGGCTGCTGTTGTTCTGCATTCAGACTCAATGAGCTCCTGAATACCTGGAAAAACAACCTGTGTAACATAACCCACCTGTCCTTATTCAAAGGAATGCTGATGTCACAGTAACAGGGATTACTCTGAATATATTACATTTGCTTGATATTCTGGGTACAGAGAGGAAATCCATCCCCAGCAGTCTGAGGAGCAGCTTTTTAGATAGGCAAGGGGCTGCTTTGGAGGGCATTTCACAATTGGCTAATCTTTTAGTTGTCTGATTTTATCGATCAAAAATTGAACCCAGTGTTGCTCAAAATTCAAGGCCTGGATCATGGACAGAAATAAAAGAAATGAGAAAGGAAATAAAAGCAGGTGTAACAAATATAACTACCTACTCCACTGTTTAGCTTGTTTTATATGCCCTTCTGTCCATCTTCTGCTGTGTTTATTTACACTGTAAATTCAGTGTGTTGAGCTTGATAAGTAATAGTAATTTAACCTGAATCAGGTGTTTAGGAGGTGAATGTGCTGTAGGCCATCATTTTCTGCTAAGCACACTTGCCGTTATAAAGGAGGAACAGCGTAACAAGATCACAAAAGCCAAAAGGAGTAGTAATAAAAAAAGTAATAATTGAGACAGTGTGTCCCATATTCCTCAAGGGCAACAGAGCAGCATAAACTATGTTCAATCTTTACCTCTCAGACCTCCACAAAAATCCTGGGGTCTTGTCTCATCCTTGTCTTATAAGGCTAATTTCACATGTGCCAACAATGTAATAAACCAGAGCGGGATTATATTTTTAGGGCCCAGGACTTTGACAGTGAGCTTTAAAATTCTAGCCTTTGGTAAATATGGGATTCTAGATGGATGTACGCTGAGCTGCCTCAAAATGTGAACTTCTGTGGGAGTAGCACTATCAACGGTTTGGAAATTTATTGTCCTTGGGTTTATGGGTTAGCTGGATTGAAATGTTATACAGAGACAGAGGAATAATATGCAACTCAGAGCTTTTGCTTTATTCTCAGCAATATTGTAAGCAAATGGGAACAGTGGCTTCAAAATGTATTCAAGTGTATTTTCCAAATACTATGGCGTTCTCTTTCCCTACTTCTGTAGTTTTACACGATTATTCAGTGAGCAGGTTATATGAAGCTGGGTCCACTGTATGAATACAAGCAGAGCACTCCAGTTGTTTGCCCCGTGGCTGATGCTGTCACAGGCTGAGCTACAGCCTCCCTGCTGCAGCTCTAAACCAAACCAAAGCAAGTATGGAGTGTATTGGTGACCCACTGTCGCCCCAGGAGTCATATTTTGCCTTCATGAGGGTTATGCACCTGCAGTTTGTGGTTTGACCTCTGGGCCATTCCTAAGGTGCCCGGGAGCTGCTCTCCCCATGGCCACGCTGCCCTTCATTCAAGGAGAGCAATGCCTGTGGAGCACACACAGAATTCCTTGTGTCTGGTGTGATTCCCAATCAGTTCCCTCTAGGAAAAGGACTGTGTCGTAAACTTAGACTGAGGTGGGCATGTAGAAGTCAGATATTTGCCTCTCATTCCTACCACTGCTTACTACTCTGCTTGCAGTTGCACGTTTTATTTGGGCTTCAGTGAAACATAAACATTTGGCCTCAAGTAACTTGATCCATTGAAATTTGTTGGAATGCTTGCTAACTTTGGAAAAACGTGCTGAAATCTTCCAAGCTGAGAGAGATTCTTACGGCAACATGCAGGATATACAGGCAGAATGACACACAGGCACGAACGTTTCAGTCATGTCTCCAGGAGCTCCGCTTCCCTGAGGAAGTGTTTGACAGTTTGTGGCTGACTGGAACATTTTAGAAGTGATCAGAAAACCAGATTTATGGGACAGTATTTGGCCATGTCAGTGAGTACATGACATAAGTATGACTTGGCACACTGCTTTTTCCTTGGACATGTGGCTGTGTTGCTTGGAGACTTGCTGTTCTCAGACAACCCAGATTTCCCTGAGAAGGGGGCATCGCACCAATGTGCTGCTCCCTGGCTTCAGATTCCTTCTCCAGTGAACTGAGGCTCTGATTTAAACTGTTGTTTGAGTCAGCCTTTTAGGCAGAGCACTGAAGAACAAGGTAATTGCCATCCAGTTTTAAAACCAGGTAATTTGACGTTGGATCTCCCCTTGTGAAATGTAAATTCAAAGACATGCCCCTGTAAACCAAGCAACATGTGTTGTTGGAACTGCTGGAGCTAGTTGAGGGGAGACCCTGAGGGCTGGAGATTCTCTTCTGTGAGGAAAGGCTCAGAGAGTTGGGGAGGTTCAGCCTGGAGAAGAGAAGGCTCTGGGGAGTCCTGAGAGCTCCTTCCTATGCCTGAAGTGTTGCAGGTGGAAATGGTGTCCCTGCTTGCCCAACCTCTCTGGCTTAGCTTGGTGCCAGCAGCAGCACACGGCTCCTCCTGGCTCTCAAGGCAGGCAGACAAAACCAGGCAGGCTCACAATAGATGCTGCAGACAGTCAATGCTATAAATCAAAAGAAATTCAACAGTTCTGTCAGACAGGATCCCACTCCAGCTAATGACACTTCATTATGTTCTGGAAAAGAGATGGGGCTCTGATAGGTCTAATTAGAAGAAAAGGAAATGTAATTTCTGTGTCTCTCTTTCGCTGTGTTTTTGCACTGATGTTTTCAGGGTGGTTTCCAGGTAACTCCTGAAATCATAACAGAATTGTTGGAGATGGATTATGTGCACTCATTCATTATCCATTGTTTATGTAGCACCGGGGGCTTATACTGTCCTCTACTACACAAACATGATTACAAGATATACGATGGGAAGAGATGAAATCATATGCCTTGTAAAACATAAATAAGCTGAACATTTGTCCTTCATGCAGGTATAGATCTTGTCTTTACCTTTCACATCTTTCCAGAGGCAGAGTTCTGTTGTAAAAGTGTAGCTCTTATTGAACTACAGCGTCTAAGGCCAATTCAGTACATTACACTTTCACAGTATTATGGATTCTTGCACTTCCAGCTCCAACATCCCCTGCCTGCCTTGACTTGAAAATCTGCAATGGAAATTATTTTACCAAGTGAAATGGAAAGGAAAGGATCTGAATAATATAACACTCATAATAAAAATGCACTGAAGAGTTCTGACAACATCTTTAAAGGCACAAATACTGTTAGGTGGGAAGGCCATTAATGTAGCACAGAGTCATAAGCATCTTTTTGGTTTCTGTTTCTTCTGTAGGCTTTCCATTATCTGAGCATATTTTCAGTTCTAAAACTTGCTGTATTTCAACTCTACTTGTATTTCATTGGCAGAACTTTTTAAGTGAGAAGCTATACAGAACTTGTCATTGAAATAACAAAGATATTAAAAAAAAAAAAAAAATTGGTAGATGCTTACTCCTGGGGACTTCTTCCTGCCCATGGAACTGGATGAGCTTTACGTTCCCTTCTGGCTCAAATAATTTTGTGACTTATGGACTTTATCTTTCAGCTCTCGGTATAGTCAGTGGACGTGCACGTGGTGGGCAGTCAGGAATCTGTACGGGTGGTTGTCTTGTCCAGCTACCTTTGACTAGGAATTCTCCTGATTAAATCCTGCACTGAGCCCTGCATTTCAGTCATGGTAGGAGATGTAGCTACTCATGTAGTACTTTGTCTACTTGTAACTCTCCTGTATTTCTCTTGTGTGTCTCAGTTAAAACTAATGGTCTTTGGAGTGCAGTAATGTGTCTGTGGGTCACTTTAGAACTGCCTGCTTGTGTTTTAAAATACCTCTATTGGGATGAAAATTGGCATTACTGTATTCTGCTTTGTTTCTATAATTAAACTCCAGGTATTAGATAGCATTTATTGGTGAAATCATATTTTACCTCTCTACTTTCCTGTGGCCTGCAACAGCAACCTTAGAACTTGTGTTGACTGTTAAGCTAAGAATACATTTTTTGTTTGTTCTCATATAACAAACTATGTAAAGCTGTAGCTCTTTTTCTGTGCAATTATTAGCAATGTTTTTTTCTGTTTGGAATGATGATGAATGGTAGGTTTAATAAAATTGAGGTCTGGAAACTTCTGTTTGTTCTAAATTGGCTAAGGCAATAAAAATACAAGCCTACTTTTAAAACTATTTAGAAATGTTAAAAGCAACTGAATTATTAGAGGCCTAGTCTAAAAGTAGGTAAAATTATGACTAGCAGATTAAAACCACCCAAAATGTTTAAAAATTTAGGTGTTACAAATTAAGGCACACATGTGGCATAAATATTTTTTGAGTCATTTTTAAAATTTATAAACATCAATGAAGGTGTGCATGACCACAGAAGACATAACAAAAACCCTATCCCATTAAAATCTATTTTAAATGTCTTTTATAATTACCAATAGGCATAGCATTAGTTTGTAAGATATGAGAAGATTTCAAAAGTCTACATCGGACTAAGAAAGCTGAAAAATGTTTTTCTGCTGCACATGGTCATAATTATTTTTTCAAATAACACAGAGAAATTACTTCACTGACTCTTACCAATAAATGCTAACATAGATGTATTTTAAAAATTCCAGAGACCATTAATCTAAGAATTCACTGAAGCCTGAAAAACAAGACTAAAAATGAATCTCCAAGAATTTTCAGAGGGAAAATGAAGTTCCGGCTCCTGGAACATGGAACATCCTGGTTCAGGTATGTGGAATGCACATGATTAGGAGTGGCCCTGTCAGATGTCCTGCCTGTGAGGAGAATTAGCAGAGAGGAGGTGTCTGCCATTTACCTCACCCTTTCACACCAGAGTCAGCTTTTGTATTTTTTTTTTTATTATTATTTTTATTCTCACTTTTCAAACTATGCAAAGTTAAAAATCTGCAGCAAATACATTCAAAGCATTTTATGTAACAACTAAGGATCCACTAAGTGGCATTAACGTGGGCAGCATTGTCACTTAAGCAGGAAAGAAAGGGAGGACAGCATTGGAGGGAAATCAGAAACAAATATGCCTCCTGATCCTCCCTGGATACATTATGTTCTCAGAAGAATCCAGGATTTGAATTTATTTGCAGAGTTTTCTAGAATCTTTTAAAAGACTAAATTCAGGTAAAATATTCTTTTCACTTTAAAAAATAATTTGGAATTATTGACTTCTGTTCATTTTGGTGAAAGTATGCTCCCAGCACACTTGCTGTCTTCCCCCCAGTGAGTCATTTTGCCAGCATGTGCCTTTTTATACCATTTATTTGCAAGCAAAATACTTTCAGGCTTGGCTCTTGTGCTCCTCAGGTTTTTGTTAGCCATGGCATGTCCTGGGACAAATTCAGCTGTGCTGGGTCCCTCAGCAAATAGGCAGCTTTCAATTAATTGTTGAATCTCCAGTTCTTTGGGTCAGCTCTTTTGACATATCTCTCTCTGAGGCTTTTATGCTACCATTCCCTGGAGAATGACAGGAATTTGTATGGGGTTTATTGGTATCAGCCAGCTGCTGCTGGGTGCTGCTAATGCTGTGATCCATCAGGTACAGTAATTTATTGAATTGTCATGCTTTCTGTGGTTTGAGGGGCTGTCCATAAACATAAAAATCCAGTCTTGTGATTTCTTAACTGTTTGGTTATTGGACCTTTTAGTCAGGGCATGTGATGCCTTTGTAAGACAGGCAGAGCTCTCTAACAGGAGAGAGGCTGTGGAGGTCTTAGTTCACACTGAGCATAGCCAGATGTACTGGTGACTGCCAGGAGTGTGCTGATGCTACATCCAGGAGTTTGCACAAATATCTTGCTAAAAATGTAAGCTATAATATTGGATGTATTTCTCCCTATCAAACAATATGAAACATCTGATAAATCACAGGCTGTCACTGACAGAGCTGTGTGAACGGAACAGTCAATCTTCAAAGTGTTTTCTGAAGTGCTGCAGGACTTTTTGTGCTAAGGTTATAATATTCCACACTAAGAAGTACAATATGCTGCATCTGAAAAATAAGAGTTTTCACAAAATGTATATGCACGTACATATATCTACAGCATTAACGGTTTTTAACAAGGGTGTGAGAAACTACCAAAGATAATCACAGCCACATAAAGTAAAAATGAACATTGAGATGTCTGCACCAATTTATAATGATGCCTTTTTACAGTCTTCTGGGCAATGCTACAAAAAAAGGGGGATAATCTGTATATTTTTACATGGCACAGCAGTGCAGTTTGCCCAGTGACTTAATGAGCTTTTGGTGAGAATTCTGTGGCGTCTGACGTGGCACAGCTCTGGGACATCAAAGGCTTTCATTGCGTGGTATGGGGAGAGTGCTAGAAAGAGATCAAGAGAAAAGAATGATGAAAGGGTAGGTGCTCAAAGCTTGCCAAAGCAAAGAGAAATCCAGTTGGTTGCGGCTTGTGTTAAAAAAGAACATTAAGTAAAATGGTACATTAGGAAATCCTCAGCTTATTCCTCAGCAGAAATTTCATTAAGCCAAATAAACTGCTCTTAAAAGCTCTGTGCACAGGATCAGAGGTCTCAAGATACAATAGTTTGAATTAAAGATACTAAAAATATGGAAGATTTTCTTTTATGGGTTGTTGCGCTGTTCAAAAACCACCAATTAAAAACTAATAATATCGAAAAGAAAAAGTCTTCCCTGCTGAATCATGCTTTTTAATAGCCTGGGTTAATGGTAAATTCCTAAGTGGCACTAAGCAGAAGTGCTTAAGTACTGCTCTTATCCACCCACAATCAAATGAGATGTGAACTTTTAAACTCAATAAAGTAAGGTTGTTCAACATCTCGTGCTATGAGCTGGGGAGCTGGGAGACCTGGATCAGTTATTTGCGCTGACTCCCTGCAAACCTAGGCTGTTTTTGAGGCCTGCAGAGACCCAAGTTTACTCACTTGGTGCTTGGGTTTTTGGCCATGCTGTGATTACTGTAAGTAAACTCCAGGTACTGTGTGCTCTCCAGTTCTGGGGAACTGTGTCATTCCCTGTCTGGAAGTGGTTTATGCCTGCCAGGTTTGTAGCTCAGGAAGGCTGAACTCAGTTCCATCTGCAGCAGAGTCTGTACACAGACACTTGGCTTCTCTACATGTCTTGCTCTCCACATACAGCTATTAAGGATAATTATCCTTTCTCACTGCTGAATTTTACAGATAAGCACATTAGTTGGGAATTACAGGGGAAAGGAAATCATAAACCTTCATTTATTAATTTGCTAAAACACACCCAAGGAGATTATGCAAAATATATATGCATTTCTGAAAGCTTAAGGGCTTTTTAATTAATTCATCTAATCTGTTAGCAAAAGAGAACTAATTTATTATTTAGTATTTTTGTGGGACATCTCTGTTTAGTGATGTTACAGGCACAAAGGATAGAGAATGCTTTCTCCATTCAAGGACACCATTTGAAGGGAGATTTTTAAAACACTTCTCTGTTCTTTTCAGCTCAGTAATATTTAAGGTAAGAACCTACAAGGCACAGAAAAGCAGGTACATATACCACAGGGAAATGTTTAACTTCTAGGCCTGATCTTGCTGATGTCAATGGTAATGATGCTGACTTCAGTGGGAGCAGGTATTTGTTCTAAAAGTATCTGTAGCATGCCAGCTTTATGTAAGTGAGGTATCCTAGTGAACTCAAAACCAGTTTTAGATTTATCTGTAAAGAATACTTGGATTTGGCTAACAGGAGGTGGCCTATAGCAGCAACACTCCTGAGGCCATGACTTCCCTGTGTTTTCCAGCAGCAAGCACTCTAGTTGAAGCTGAAGTTGCTGCTAAAAAGTGGAAACTCTTCAAAATGCATCCAGGACAGAAATATCATTTGTTAATCCTGTTGTTGAAATAAGAGAAGTCATACCTTAAAATAATATTCTACTAGGCTATGCAGTGATTTTTCTTTGAAGGGAATGCTGCCAGTTCTCACTTTGCTGTCAGTCACCCACAAATTAGTAGCAGTTTTGAGTATCAAAACTCAATCTGAGAAATTAAATTGCTCTTTCTGTACTACTCTTTCTCTTCTCCAGTCTCTTCCAGCAGGAAGTGCCAACTCTAAGCCCAAAAATCCAAGTATTTGTTAGAGGTTCTGCTTTTTCCCTTTGTTTGTGAGTTATAGGTAAAATTGGTAGTTCTGGACAGAGAATGAGGCAATATAGAAGAAAATACTTATGTTATATTCTGGTTTGCTGATGCATGTTTTGATCTATTTCTGTTGGCTTTCAGCTTTATCTTTGCTTTCACAAATGTCAGTTCCATTAATCTTTCCTCAACGAGTGCACAGAGAGAAGGCTTTTTCAGCATGGCCAGCCTATTTCTACCAGTGTGATTAGGTCAGTAAGAACTCACCTACGATTTACACTAGGCAGCTGGCTCATGCTGGAAGTGCTCTTTGAGAGCACTCTGGGAGCTGGAAGTGCTCTTGGGTGAGAAATACACTCCAAAGTATATAAAGGCATGTCATTTCCACTGGTGTAGATCTCATCGTACTGTCAAGTGTTGCAGAAATTACCAGACACGTTCACCCATCAAAATCAAGCTGGAGTAAACCTTGTGTTTCTACTGTAAGTTGTCACTAACTATGTGCTGCAATTGATTCCAAGTTACCAAGATCTGGGAGCTCAGTCTGTTCAGTACCTGTTGCAGAGACATAATCCTGTTCAGATAATGCACAAGAGATATGCCAGTAAATACCAGTCCCACAGTTAGGATATCATCAGTGGCACTATCAGATAGGTAAGGCCTGCCTAGGAATCCTTGAAAACACTTTCAAGAGGTGTCTAGAAAAGGTCAAGATATTTTCCCACTGCTTTATGGATTCATGTTTGTTTAGGTGGATTGATGGTTATTTTTGTGTGCATGTGTGAGGTTTCAGTTGAGATAAAATTTGTGGGATGATATTGTGGTATGTGTAGGATAGCTTTTTTAATTAAAAAGATGACCTGCAGTTCTTACTCACCTGAGCATTCCCTTTCATTGGTGCTTGTGTGTAGACAGAGAAACTCCACATGTTGGAAACAAAAAGGAGTTACCTCTATAAAATCAAGGTTCAAAACGTTGCTGCTCAGTCTTCTAGGCATGAGAGCAGAAACTTTCCTAAAGCAGTGTTATCAAGGTGAATAAAAGCTACCTTTGAAAGCATTGCCTGGATAATTCTACATCTTAGCTGTCTATGGAATAGTTACGACAAAAAAATTATTTGTCAACTATATTGCAAAGTAGTATTTGGGAAAACAACCACTTTCCAGCCCACTCTTGGAAAAAAGAAGCAAAGTTTGTAGGTGAAAATACCAGTATAGACTTAGTTTTAGCAAGCAATGTGAAATCATCATGCTTACAATATCCCTTTTCTTTTTCACTCAAGTTGAATCATACATAATTGGCTGTCTGCAGTGTATACAAAGTGTTTTCATGTCTATGTAACATTTTATTGAATATGTTCTGAAGAGTTTTAATGTTTTAAAACTGAAAACATTAGAGAACTTGAGAAATAATCAGAAATATAAAAGCAGAGCTGAAAAGAACAAAGTTGGTGAGGTATTTTAGGAGTTCTTTTCAGGAAGTTAATACCCGTAAAATGCTGTCAGTGTAAGTGCAGCAATGTTTTATTGCAGTCTGTAAGAAAGGGTAAGTGTGGTACTGGAGGAATGAATCCAATGAATCCCTCAATACCATTTCAGACATGCCCACTGATTGTTTTCGTGTGCTAAAGGTAGGTCTCAGAGAAACACTCATTTCAGCTGTAATGCAAGGTATTTCAGCTGGGATGCCTATTTCTTGGCAAAGTCTGTCTTCAGCCTAGTCTTCTGGCTGAAAGAAATGCTACTGCATGGTTCTCTATCCAAGAGATCCAGACACATTGCAATGTTTCAAAACAATACAATAACCAAAGTGAATATTCCAACACTTAATTTCAGCAGTTTTGAAATCTGTGAGGGCCTCATGCCAATGGCATAAATCATTTGTTGCTATAAATTGATAAAACTCCATTAAAACAGAATGATTCATGGACATACCAAAAATTAATTCAATCCAATGCAAATTTTCCTTGTGATAAAAAAAAAATCTAAATTTTAACTTCCAAGTTCTAATGACCTCTGAGAGAATTACAGCTGGTGTTTATTGTATTTCTGATAAATTACTCTCCTCAAACATATGCAAGTGCTGATGTGTTTTGCTTAGGCTAATATTTCATCAGCTGTCAAAGTGACCAGAGTTCCTGTAGGAAATTTTAGTAGTAAGTGAACCAAGCTGTGGTTTCTGATACTGTCCCAACCTTTATTACACTTAACTCCTGAATGCTTGCCATTGGTTTGCAGATGTAAAATCATGACTTGGTTGTTAACTTGGTGTTTGCATGTGGCAGTGGTTATTATTTCCAAAATCCACTGAAATATTGTGAAGGATCTGTTAAACTGGCAGTGCAAGGAAATATAGATTGCCTCAAAATGTAACTGCAAGACGAGAACCAGCATTGCAGAATCTCAGTGCCTTGAGGATGCTGTTGACATTTGTTGAAACAAAAACTAAGGCAAAGGGAATGAAATAAGGCAAAAAGATTTTGCAATCAGAAGATTTTTAATTTATCAGAAAAAATATTTTCAGTCTTCAGTATGAAAGATAATGTGGGATGTTTATTTTATTATTTAAGTCCTAGTTTTGAAATGTTAGTTAATGCTGACAAAAACAGTGTTTGCAGTGGTTTTATTCAAACTGAAAATTTTCAAATTACTGCAAAAGTGCATGGGAGTTTGGCTTGTAGCAGTTTGAGATTTCCAACTTTCTGCACACACAAAAAGTGGGAAAACCAGTATTTCTGAAATGTTCAGAGATAACAATATTATTTTTCTTCCTACTGTAATGTGGTATATAAAAACCAGGATTCATCTGTGTGGGATGTCCATCACCTCTTGTTTGTTACATTAAGAGAAGCAATGGGGTTGAGCTCTCAACCTTTACAGAAATGAACTAAGGGATATTTTAAAATCTGTTGGCTGCCATTGGCTGAATCTGTTCCTACTGGATATGGACAAGTAAAAGTACACGTTGGAAGTCAGAGGAGGCAAATATGGAAGGAGTAAGACATGGAAGCATTGGATCTCTGGCAACAAAGCCTGTAGCGTATTAGAAGCAACTGAAATTTTGCTAGACAAACAAATAACAAGTGAGAAACAGCATTAGGTTGATTTAGAATATAGGAATATTGGGCTGGAGGCTTGAATTTAATTTGTGGCTGAACTGTTGAATTATATGAGAGTTGGATGATTTATTAGAGTTTCGATTTCAGTTCAGTTCCTTCTCTCACCATTAACGATGTATATTTAGATTGTTACTGAGAAAGAATTATTTCTTAATATGTGTTTTCCTGCAGAGTGACAAGTACAAGGACTCTTGAGCTCAGTCTAGGATTTCTGGGGACCCTGGAGGTCCATGGAAAGCAAGACAAACAACTATAAGATTTACATTTCTGTCGAGTTTAGTTTTTTCTGCAGTTTCACCTTTTCTTCCTAAATATTTCAGCCTGTCTCTTCCTGAAACCCATGGTAATCTTAGTTTGCCTGGAAGCTCCTGAGTGAAGGGCATTCAGCTGCTCCTGTATCTAATGAAATTGAGAGGTTAAAAAATATCTATACCAAAATAAAATATAAGTGTAGTATTTATATTTATAGAGAGAGTGACTCTTTTTAAACACTTTTACAGCCAAAACCGATGGGAGCTGAAACTTGAAATACAGCTTCAAAATTGCTCTCACCAAGAAGAAAGGCTTTTGAGTTCTCTGGAGAAAATTGGTTTTCACTGGATTGAGTTATGAGCATTCCAAATTGAGTATTGAGAACGCTCTGGGTTTTGCAGGAGCTTTTCAAATGGGCTCATAAATTGAGCAGGTAGGGATGGCTGGTGCAAAGAGCTCCTCAAAGGAACTCTTGACTCAGGAAAATTTTCATTGCTCCAGCAGTTCTGGTGCTGAGGTACAAGTCAGTGAACGGGGAGATTTAATTTAGTCGTGGTCAAGCTTTAAGCAGACAGCAAGCAGCTAACTCACTCTTAAAAGTGAATTTTCCCCTCTGTTGGAATATATTTAGTAGAAAATGTTAACTAATGGGTTTTTCAGATCAATTTGCTTCTTTAATTTAGTTGAATCCTTAAAATAACCATGAGCTATTGTAGGTACATGGGCACTGCCCTTGGAATCTCTGGTTTCCATCTCTGTGGGAGCACTTGAGGTTTTTCTGCCTCTGGTCTCTCTTGCAGGAGGTCAGAAGTGTGTTGTAGGAACCCGAAGGGAAGCTTTTGCCTGTGCTGTAGGGACGGCTGCCTCTGGGGGCAGGAGCCTGGGTTCTGACCCTGCCATCCCTAGGGAACGGGCAAAAACCCCTCTCAGCTCTCTTGCAGACTTGAAACTTCTTTTCTAGTGCTCTGTCCCTAACAGCTTTCCTTGACAAGCACGGGGGTTGTCTTTCAAAGGCAAAACATGGAACTCTCAGCATTGGAATGAGGAGAGATGTGAGGTTAAGTACACACAAGGACAGGGCAGAACCTGCTAATCCCAAGGGTGTAAGGAAAACCTGACCTTCTCAGCTTCCTCTCCACAGATAAATATCAGTCAGAGCTTTTCCTAGCCTGAACCCTTTTTTCCCTTTGCTTTCCACCACAGAAACCAATCTTTAATTATTTTATAAATGACAAGATAAATTTGTACTGGCAGCTGTCAGTTCTTTCCTGAGCTACAGATATGGCAAATTTCTTTCTTCTCTGCATCAGCTATTTTGTCACTGCTTCAGTTTTAAATCTGATATAAACACACCCCAGGATACAATGAACATGACCAGGCTAGGATCAATTTATCTCTGTACTTATTGCTTCTACTTCTTTGAATTCTGATATAAAATCATTAAGTGAAATCCTGATCTTAATACAGTCACAGGTTAAAATTCTTTAATGACATGAAGCAAATTAATTATCTGCCATATTAGCAATGTAAGTCAAGATTATTCATGAGCCAGTAATGAAACAACATAGATTACCCTCTCATTAAATCATAGTAGTAAGTTACTATTTGATGTAAATAATTGAGTGGTGTTGATTATTAGCCACTGTGATTTCTTGTCCTGAAAAGGAAAAGCAATCTTGTGGTACAAGTAGGAAAGAAAAAATTCTAAGCAAAAGAGTGATGTTTTGATTCTTTTTCACCTGGATTTCAAGGGATCCAAATAGAAAGATTTCTCTTTTTTTGACAAGCAGGTATTCTGTTATCCCAGAAGGCTCACAGGA
Source organism: Nicator chloris (assembly GCA_013400495.1). Lineage (NCBI taxonomy): Eukaryota > Metazoa > Chordata > Aves > Passeriformes > Pycnonotidae > Nicator > Nicator chloris. The sequence goes on along the minus strand of WAAE01023424.1, from coordinate 47,888 downwards.
ACAACAAACTTCAACAGGTACAACCTTGAATTTGACAAATCTTTCATCAATGTCACTATTATCTGCCAATTTCTTTACTAGTTAAATACACCCACCATCAGCACCTTCTGTTCTACATAAATTTATTCTGTCTGATGAAGGCAGAATGCCTTCAACCAAAAGAGATCTTCAGATTGTTTCAAAGGTAGAATGCAGCTCAAAGAAAAGAGGAACAAATATATTCTGATTTTAAACTCCTGAATAATTTTCTGCTTAAATTAAGAAATGGAGAAGTATAGGATAAACAATATAAAGCATTTTTTAAGCATTGAGAGAAAAGAACCAGTAAAGTGTCTACTAAAAAATAGGGAGGCTGTCTGCTAAATAAAAGTGGCTGGAGTACCAGAGTGCTTTCAATTATAAAAACCATTAATAAATAGCAAAATTGATTACCTATGTCAGCTGAAGTGTGGATGTGGACCTATGGGGTGGAGAGTACACCTAAGTCCCATGTTTGAGGCCAAGATGCTTCACTTTCCTATTTCACTAAACAATACTGCTTTGTTTATTCAGTGTGATTTGGTAATTTGTAGTAACTTATGTAAATGCGAGTGCTGGTGCAGCTCCCTTCAAGGGCAGCAAGCAATGGTGCACTAATTAATGCCCAGCTTGCAGTCATGTTTGCTGTTATAATTTCAGTATCAACCATCTTACTCTAGTATTCCTTCAAATGCTCCAAAAGTAAACTTTAAAGACTGCTGGAATTTGCAGATTATTTTCAGCCTTTTTCACCTTTGATTCCTCACAAATAGTTCAGTACCAGTCTCTTTGGAGTGTTGGGTTGTTTCTCTTTGTGATAAACACATTGCAGTAAAGAATATTCTGTGATTCTAAAGAACAAGAATATCCCTGAGATTGGAAAAGTGCAAAGATGAATGTGCTACCTTCAACTCAGAAACATTTGGCAAGTAAAGTGCAAATAGAGAAATACACAGTACTAGAAAAATACCTCTGCTTGTTTGAGGTGTGAAAGTTACCAGGGAATTGTCATGTTTTGCCTGATGAGCTCTCTTCAGAGCGAAATAACAAAAACCCCCACATGCTGAAAATCGGGGTTGCATTTTTCCACAGGTACCACCTTAACAAGATGATGTTGCTGATGCTATAAAAAACCAAGACTGCAGGGGCTCTCCTCTTCAACAAATGTGAGTTCCCGCCCAGCCGTGGTCCCTGTCAAAGCAAACTGTTTCATGGCTGTTAGTTCATCAGACCTTGGAGAAACACAAGATTCTCAGTCTACCTTGTTATCCTGTAGCTGCATTTTTGTCTTGCTCTTCAGCCGGTTGCTGCAGTTCCTTGTGAGACTCGATTCATTTCTCTTGGCCAGTTCATAAGTCCCTGTGCCTGAGGATTGGTGGGTGAACAACCGAGCTTTCTGACTAAGGCCGCCTCCTAAGGAGTTTCCTGGTTTCCCCCTTTGGTTCTCTCTGCACAATGAGCAAAAGTTGTTGTGGGATAGAATCTTGTGCATTTTGGTATTTTTATTTTAAGGTGTGCACTTTGCCTTATGAATTGCTGGGCAGACTCTTCAGATAACAAAGTTCAGCTTTTACTGTTGGGCGTCTGGTACTGATGTGAATATATGAATGGGTTCCAAAGTTTTGGGGCTCATTCTGTGACCTGTGATGCTCAGCTGGCTGTGAACTGTTATTCACCCAGACCTTCAAGCTTAACCATCTCATCATCTCATGATGATGTAAAAATCCTCCTCTCTTACCTAGATATTCTAATTTCATTAAATAACCGCATAAGTCAGCTCACATGGTATCCATTATTCCTATTAACTTCAAACCTCCTTCTTTCTTCATTAGCTCAAGTTGTTTTAATTCATACCCCTATCCTGCCACTTATTTAAGTTTTCCATCATCTGAACACCACATTCTGTTCCCCAGCAAACATCACAGTCATCCTGCGAGCAGTCCAGGCCTGACAGTGATCTTCCAAAAGGTATCATTAATATTTCCTTGTTACATATTCACTACTTGGAAAGGTGCCACCATGTATATGAGGGAATTGCAAAACTATCACAATTATTCCTTTTAACCACAAGGTCTCACCTGGCTGTGGCATCTTAGCCTGCATTAGGAAAGGTGTTGAGTGCGAGCAGAAAATGGAAGGTTTAGATGGAGTTACAGGATTTGATGGCAGAAACCTCTTGGATATTCTAAACGGCTGTCTTGCTTAATTTAGTATAGATTTTGTCTAGCAGTTCCTGGCCTAAATACTGCTTTTTAGTGGGTGAAGAAGCTAGCAGTCTTCCACTGCTGGAATTTAAATGCTTATATTATCACTTTAAATCTAGCACCTAAATTCCATTTTATCTTATTTCTCTTTTTTGTATATATGAGAAATAAGTCCATTTCTTCAGGTGTAGATAAATGCAGGAAGCACTGTTCTAAAAGTAGAAAAGCATTAGATTTGGCTTCCCATATTTAATTCCAACTGCATAACAGCAGGGAGTTATGCTGCAGGGTGATAGGGATCTGTGCAAACCGAGGGTGCTTTGCAGAAAAACTATGTGAATTTTTATCTTCTTGAATGAAATGAAATTGAGTTTCAGTTTCTCTATCTTGCAAGGTGATATTGCACTGGGTGTAGGGTTTTTTTTCCTTGTTGCTAACAGGGTAAAATGAAATATGATTAATTAATCATGTAATTTCTATCCAGGACATTGCATATTAATATATTAGAATGAACTAAATTCAGGAGGAAGCTGTGAAGTTGTAGTGAATTTTCCTGGACCTACATCTGAATGGCTGGACTGACAGCTAGATGGGAACCTTTGCTGCATCCCAACTTGGAGAATTTCTCGATATCTTTCCCACAGAACATGGCACACATTGAAACAATCCCTGTGTATGCCTGATACCTCCAGTTCTGTTGAGGTCTTTGGTGCTAACACTAATCTATACTACCTTGAGGCAAATATGCAAAGCCAGACTTTGAAATGTAAATATTAGGAATTATTTTGTTTGGTAAAAAATGGGAGCAATTGAGGAGATTGGGAAATTCATCCATTAATAGTAAAAAAAGTTTGAAGGAACAATAAATGAGAGCCACCATGACTTTTTTCTAACCCGTGACAAATCTAGTACTTGCTTCAGCAAAATATAACTTTGAATGTGCCTCCAAATGAACAGAAAGAATTCTATATAAAACATTAATCAGGAGGAGTGGGCACACAGTTATGGTAAGTGTGCATTGCCCAGCACGAGGTAATTGCCCCAGAGCGATTCCAGGAGAGGCTGTTCCTGAGCATTTGCAGCTGGGGCAGGACCTTCAGGGACTCATTCTCAGGTCCCTGATGAAAAATACTCAAGACACTTGATCTGACACATTGAAATCAAGGAGGAGCTTTCCATATGAAGCATATCGAATCCCACCTGATTTATATTAAATGCTTATTTGGCATATTTTTTCATTTTACCCAAAAGCCATTTCTGGGTGATGGCCAGACAGGAAAGCAGGTTCTGTAGAACACTAATTAAAGATGAGGGCAGCATGCAGAGGCTCACATCAGGCAAATGCATTCGGGCAGAATTCTGAATAAATCAGTATGGGGGTCAATGGGGAAAGGAAACTTTTGTGTACAGACCTCCTGTATCAGCTGCTTGACATCCTTAATCTGCACAGACCCTTATTCATGGTTAGGGCAAAATGACTTTGAGGTTAAACACTACTGCTAACACGTGACATTAAAACGTGTGTATGGTCTGATGGAGTCAAAGACTGTGCTGCTTGTCTCTCTGCATCCTCGGCACTGCAGGGTTTCTATATAAAAGAAGTGAGGGGTTGCACTGATACTGAATTCTGTGATGTGGTAGCCATGTTATTAGGGGTGAAAGCCATCAGAGGCTGCCAGACTGGGACAAGAAATAAGGCATGAGGCTTTCTTAGAGTCTTTGTTTCTCCTCCGTTATAGTTGCAGGACATAGATCATAAAATGCTTTAGGAGCTGGCAGTCTAAATTGTGGAGCTGTGCAAAACCAGAGTTTCTTTCAGGGGAAGTTTTAGAAATTTTGAAGTCTGGTCACACTAGGCAGTGGAGCAAAGTACTAGCATTTCAGAATTCTTTACAAAGAAAAAATGTTTGGTATTTTAAACACAAAATCACTTCACTTTTGCAGTGACGTGTTTTTAACTATTGTTCTGCTTTCTCCTGAAACAAAAGAAGATAAAAACCATGCATTCTCACAGTTGACATTAATAGCTTGGCATATTCAGATAAAAAATGCTTCCAGTGCTGTTTTTCCAACAAGCTGTATGAATTGACATTTCCTTTTCAGATGGTTTCACCCTCCCCAATGACGTTACATATCTAAGCATGAATGAGCTTTTATACATCACAACACTTTCCTGTCATGGGCTCAGGGCCCAGGTTTCCTCTGGGGAGATCAGAGTCGGTTTTCTGTAGTGAAGGCCTGGCAAGTTTGCAGAGCTGGGTTTTCCAGAGTGTTTGGAACCTCATCCCCAGAGGGAGGTTGGTGGTGCCCCAGGATGTCAGACCCAAGAGCCATGGAAAGACTGCAGTGGCCTTGGATCACATGTGTGGAAGTGTGACATCTGTGTCTGCATTTCTTGATGGGATTCCAGGCCAGTTCTGGCCAGTCTTGGTGTGAATTCCAGCCCAAGGCACCCAGCAGCAGAGGGGCTGATTTGGCTCCCAGCCTTTCCTTTCTCTGATTCTTGCACAGAGCAATGTGTATCTTTGGCTCTGGTCTCCGTTCCCCTTAGACCAGCCAGCGGCCAGCTGGAAGCACAAGGAGAAACTATAATAGAAGGAGAAACTATAATAGAACTCAACTAGCAGGATTTTATGTTGTTATTAAACAGCTGTCCAAATACCATGTCGGAGTTGCTTAGAAGAATTCTTTCTCTCAGGTTATAATGTACATTTCTCAAGCAGGATGATAATCTCACATCTTTATTTAAGGCCAGATTTATTTTGTAATAGTATAATTCTTTATACTTGAGAAGGATTTGCATGGCTGTAGATGGCAAGTGAATTTGGGTCGTTGTGTGGCTTGTGATACTTTGTTTGGTAAATATTGGCACAAAAGTTCTAAGTCCTGTAAAAAGTTTACTTCGTACCACTGCAAAATGTGTAATTGTCCTTTACAATGGGTATTTTTGAGAAATGTTTTCTCAAGCATTTGTATGATTCCTGTTTTGTATTGGTGTGTTATAAAAGAGAAAAGTTAGCGGTTTTGCATTTGATCAAATTATTGATTAAAAATTCCCTATTTTCCCCTCTTGGAAATCACAAAAAAAGAACAATAGGTCAGACTAGTCACAGCTTGTGTGTATTAAGCATAACATGACTACTTTATCTTTTCAACTTCTTTCTGAAAAAATACTGAGGAAAAATAGGGAGTTATGCCAAAAATAGACAAGCAGAAATTTCATACTAGGACAGGTGGATTAATGGTAAATGGTGAGCTGGGCTAAAAAAGCCCCAGACAAATGAATTGTACTTAGAATTTCACATACGTAGTTATCTTTAGCGGAGAAGTTAAAAGCAGGAATGTGAAATTCCAAATGGTGAAGAGTAACGGCAAAACTTAACCCACCAGTTACACACAGCTCTGCATCAATGACTCCTCCTCAGTTTGAACTTCCCTCTTCTCTGATTAAATGTCATTGCCACTGTCAGAGAAGATGAAAGAGAGAATTGCAGTCTGGCAGGGAGGCATTTTGATTTTTTGCTTTTAGTACAACCTAGACTTAGACTATGATAATTTATTTTCTTTCTAAGAAGGGAAGGGTCACAAAACAGAAAAGGCCAAAACCACCACCTATGGACGCAGTAACCCAAGGGTAGCTGGGGTTACAAATACACACCTAGTTCTCAGAGATATTCTTAACAGGAGCTGGCTTAGTTGGTTACTCTCCAAAAGTTGCACCCAGGATGATATCTATGGGCATCAGAGCTGGTTTTCTCTTCTCAGTATGCTGAATATTGACAGATAGATTTTGCCTCGGTGACTGCTTGGAAAGTGAACAGATAAATACCCCCTATTAGGAATAGGCAGGCTGGCACAATTGTTAAGTGTTGTGACGTGGAACCCACTAAAATTAGCTGCACAGCTTGGGGACAGTAGACTTGTAGAGCAAAATCCTTTTTAAACTGAAAGGAAAAACTAATGTGTATTTTTAGCAGGAAGAGAAGCACTTTTTGTAAGGTTTGCTCTTCCCCCCTTTGCTATTCTGTGTGGTTTTTTGTCAAGTTTTCATGCTTTGGTGTTTGCTAGGAGTAGCAACATTATCTAGAGTATCTGCTAGTACAAATAATTGAGTTCTATGAACTGCTGCCTTTTACACCCACAGAGAATCTGGTCCATTTTTCAAAGCTACATATGGGCACATTGAAGTGACTAATCTTTAAAGAATGTTCTGTACAACCGTTGCCCACCTGTCCACTGCTGGGCTGCCCATTTGCACTTCTAAGCCTGGTTTTCAGTTTATTTTGGAGTAATGAGTAAACTGAATGTGCAAATCTGTTCTATCTTCCTGCCCTCTTCCAGCTGCAAAGATTTTGCTTACTTCTTTTTGACCTATGATTTAATTGTTGGGATATTTTTTTTAATTCATATCCTTTTTGCTCTCCGGTTCCCAGCTGCAAATTCCCAACATTATATTCAGCATTTTCACCATGTGTTTAAAATAAAGAGCCGTCCTTTCCCACCCTTTTGGAGAACAGATCACTCCCAACTCCACCAATAAGACTGTGGGGAAAGGCTTGCTAAATATCACCAGGCGCAGAGGGGGAAAGGCAGCAGTCACGAAGGTTGTCCTGTTTCTTTTCTCCAGCAGTGCTTCCTCATTGCAGCTGAGCATGGTAGGGAGTTATTCCCACAGGGATGTGCTTTCAACAGAGTCAAAATTTACGTTCTTCTACCCTTCTCCTTCCCACATGTGCATGGAGATTATTTTATCTCTTGAATCTTGCAATATAGACATTAGCAACTTGTCTGAACAACTACAAAGAGGACGTTTCTTGGCATACAATGCTTTTCCGTGTTGAAAAAAGTGAAAAATAGCTGCATTTACTTATGGCCTCCCTCTCCCTTCAGCATATGGACACTACTCAAAGAGCTGGAGTCAAAAATCCCATTTGGAAGGTACTGAGAAAGCTGAGGGATAGCTGATGTCAGTGGGAGAGGTGGTTAATGGCTGCCTGGTAAGTGAAGTCTCACATGGCTAGGATGGCTAAAATGCTCCCACCCTCCTATGTCAGAGCTCCACCAGCTCTGTGCTTTGTACTCCTGAGAGCCACCAGGTAGCAGGACTTGAGGAGTCAGGGATGACAGCAGCCCCAGGCACCAAAACCTTCCTCCTGCGGAATCCTTGTCCATGACGATCAGCCAGATCAGAGCCTATCCACGGGCTGTGGAGCTCCAGCAGCCCCTTTGGTTTACTTACTGCTCTTCCCAGGAATTTAGATTATCTGGTCAGCTCCATGCCTTGCATGGGAACCCCTCCTTTAGCAGAAGAGCCCCAAGCTGGCCGCTGGTATGTGCAGCAAACTTGTGATGTTCTTCGGAGTCCTGGTTTTGCATGCCAAAATCATGGGATCTTTCCAGCCCGCAAGCATTGCAGCAGACACCTCAGGCTTTTAGGCACTGTGTGCTTAATGCTTTTGCAGCCCTTGATTAAGTGAAATAAATGTCATCATTCACCTTTGAAAAGGTCCGTCCCACTTTTCTTTCAGAATATGTCCGCTGGCTGCTGACAAATTCCAGATGTAGCAGCTCTGATCCTGAATCAGAGACGCCCCTGCTGAATTGCTGTCAAGAGCCACCTGCAGCACTTGCTGTCTTGACATTCCTTGCACTCTTGGCAAACTTTGTTTCTTTCCCAGCTGCACCTGGGGCAATGAAAAAGAATTCCTTGTGTCCATGTCAAAGTCCATGACTCTGGAGCAGAACCAGCCATTCCCCAGGGTTCCAGACTAGTGACACATTGCATGAACGGCCAGCATAGTTGTGATCCACAGAGATATTTCATTTAAAATCGGATTGTTGGGAAAGGTTCTCTTGGAAAGGGCCACACACCTTTGGAATTCCCTTCCCAGTGTTGGGCAACAGCTGGCCAGGTTTATGACTGTCTCTCAAAATTTTTATTCCTCAGGTTTGGGCTGTGAAGAACAGAGGTGAGCTGAGTTTCTGGGGACACTTTTAAAAGTACAGAGGTTTAAACTACACTTGGGGCAATACTGTAGGTGACTCACTGGCACTGCCTGTATGAGGCATACTTTCAGGAGCTTGTCAGAGGTATCTATAAGGGGGAACAGGCTTTATTTGCAGCTATAAAGAAGTAATGGAATTATCAGCAGGACCCAAGTATATTTACTTCACAGTAAGTAATATCTGGAAAAAGCTAATCTTCGCATGCCATAAAGCAGGAAAGAGCTATAGCTTATTTATAACACGTTCACATTCTTCTGCAGAGCTAGAAGATCTATTATTGAAATAGCATTTCACAGGTTTTGTGAAATGAGGGCTTAAAAAATATTTCAGCAAGTAAAAAAGCTTAAGTCAGTCTTTCTATAGCAGGAACAATTCTTCCAAGTCTTTGTGGTTCTATCAATATGTCATCTGGAGCAAGAATTAGTATCTCATAAAATAATAATTAACAAGAAAAGGAGGGCAGATGTGGATTGTTTTGAGCGAGGATACCTGTTATACATCTCCAGCCTCTCTGCTATCTCAAACTACGACAGAGCAAATTCAGCCGTGGTGTAAAATCAGTGATTTTCATGAGGCTGAATCAGGATTTGAAATGAGGAGAGTACAAGTGTCACCCTGTTTTTTTCAGCCTTCTGATGTTTACCTTTGAAAATTCTTTTCTCACACACTTTTCGGTAAATAACAAATTTGTTTACATGTAGTTTTATCTTGTTTGCATTCTTTCTTAGAAGAAGAGTTTCTTTGATGGACATCTGTCTTGACCAATGTGATTGGAGAGGTGTTAACTTTGCCTACCAATCACTGGGCTTTTTTAGAATACTATATAAAGGAGTCAGAAATTTAAATAAATCGGTTTTAGCTCTTAGAAGCTCTCCGAGTCCACGTCTCTTTATTTCGTGTCCTAGTGCGACATACAAGTGATCCTTTACTCTTTCTCAGCTAAAGGAAACTGAGAAGTTATGTTTATATCAAGAATATGGCAGTAGTCTTCTGGGTTTCAAATGTATTTACTTAACAACTGTAATTCCTAAAGCTCTTCATCCAGTGTGATGTTCATCTTGGGAGCAGTATGCTATTCCTCATCTCCTGTTAAGCAGGATACACCAATTTGGGTCTATAGCTTAGTAAAGCAGGGAAAATTCACTATGAGTTGAGAATCTGGCTCAAAGTGTGCTGAAGAGATCTAAGGGTGTCCCAGACAGCTGGGGTACTGCAGTTGGAATGTGTAGTTAGGTGGAAAGGTGTAACTGCATCTTTACAGCCCTCTATAAAGTTGTGTGAGTCAGTCAGTTCCTCTGGAAGAGTTAACCAGTCACATGTGGTTCTGCTGAGAACACAGATGTTGCCTCTATAATCTGTAATCTATATGTGGGGTGTTTTTCTGAAAGTAATGCAGCAGCAAAACATGGAAAAAATAACATAACATTGCCTTCTGCTTTTCCAGAAGTTCTCCAAAGAATATATGTCATCACCACTTGGAGGTTGTCTGAAGTATGACACCTTGCCTTGGAGTTTCATGTCTTTATAGAGAAACGCAGGGACTTCAGTGTTTGGTCACTGTCATGCCAAAACCCTGGGCAGCAATTCTGCTCCTCATTGTTGGGCATGCACTTGACAATAAGGACATTACATAAAAAAAGGCTGGCTGGCAGGAATGAGATTTGCTTTCCCTTGAAGCTCTAGAAAAGGGGAAATAAGTGACAGTTCCCCCTTCACTTCATCATGCCTCAGATTATCCCATGCCTTGATAAGATCTGCTGAAGCTGGATTCTTTTCATCCCTGTGCTTTGGGTGTGTTGTCTCAGCGAGTTCTGTCTTGCAAAGGGTAGGGCCCTGCTTTCTAAGTAAGCTGGTGAAATATCTGAGGGTATTGCAGAGGAGAGCACAATTCACTGTGTGAAAGAACATCAGGAGAGACCATTAATGCTCAAGTAGTGGCCATATGTTATTCAAGGTCAGTGGTACACTGACCCCTGAGCGCCACAGAAACTGGTACACTGGAAAGTGTTCAGTCTTCTTTATAGACCTGCTCCTGTAACCTATGGAATAAAGGTACTTGCATTGCAGTGGAAGAAAACTGACTTTCTATCACAAAAAAAAAAAAGAGTGCACAGTACATTCTGAGTAGGTGGTTTGGTGGCTACAAGGGTACTCATGAACTTCATTAAATACTTAGTTTGCGAACTTAAAATTCTACCAAGGTACTCAAGTTTTCTGCCAGTGTCATTTACTTATTTTTTATTGAAACAATCAGAGAATAAATCACCTAATGTCCCAAAAGCCCAGCTAAAGCAATACTTTCCAGCATCCACAGTTAGTGGAAAGATTTGGGTTATCGGAAAGCAGGACAAGACAGTTTGAAAGCCAAGGAACAGTCCCAAGAAAATAGCAGCCTTTTGACCGCTCCATCCATCAACAGTGTCATAACGGGGAAAAATAGCACATCTTTCTATTACAGTTCTGCACGGGGGAAGTAAACCGAGGGAACAGGAGCCGTGTCAGGAGCTGAGGCAGCTCTGGCCACTGGAGGGCTCCTGGATTTTCCTGGCTGCCCGCAGGCCGGGCAGGTCTCTGTGCTGGTGCTGCCGGCTCAGGAGGCTCTCACAGAGCTGGCGGGGATGCTGACCCTGTCTCCTGTCCTGGAGAACAAGCAGCCAGGAAAATGGACCTCAGCTCAGTCGTGTTAACGCTTCCTCTACCTGCACTCCAAAACCAGCTTTTTAGTCCTGAAGATTCCTGTTCTCCTTTCCTCAGCTTGATTTCCCTTTACTGAACTGGGAACTTGAGCATCCACCGCCGCTCTGCTCCCGCCTTGCTGTGAGGATTGCTCAGCCAGCCTGGGGAAAGGCATCTGGTTTGGGAAGCCTTTGTTGTCATGTAAACAGTCAGCCCTGAGCACATTTTTTCATTCTTTACCAACAAAGATTAGAATTGCTTCCTTGCCTCTACAATGAATAACTATGTATGAAGGGATTAGCAAAGTGACATTTAAATTCAATGTTTTGGAAACGGGATATGAAGTGAAATGCTGGGAACAGAGGCTTTTCAAGAACTTTTGGCTGCCCCTCCTTTCCCAGTTAGGGCACTTGACATAAAGAGTCCTTGTGTGTGACACTGCCAGGAGCAGATCTGTGCAGACTCAGCAAAAGAACAGAGCTGTGTGGCGGGAATTCTTGGGGCTGCTTTTCCAGTGGCCCTCACACAATGCCTGGGAAACTCTGGTGGTACTAATGTTTCTTTAAAAGTCCTTTCCTGGCACATCTTTTAAGGAAAAGAGACAGAAACTGAACTGCAGTCTCTGAGCAGAGACATGACAGGTATGTGGCTAATGAGATACTAGCTGTATACATATAATTAAAAAGGAAAGCACACAGAGGATATTATGGCAGCCTCAGAAGAGCTTTAGTGATGGAAACTATTGAATATTGAAATAACATGCATTTCCTAAATCTGATTGAGACAATCTTCTGTGGTTACAAATTTGCATTACTTGCCCCTAGATGTTCTAGCTCAGGGTCAGCTGTGTCACACCGTGCAGAGAATGTCAATAGAAATACATTTACACAGAATTTCACTATCCAGTTAGGAGATAATTAAATGTGGAGTCGAGTATGAACAACCAGTGAGGCAATACTGACTGCTCAGAGAAACAATATGACACAGAAACATTAGAAACTCCATTACCACAGGCTATCTAAATAAGCCTGCACAGGTTTCCACTTGCTGCTTTTACTTAGTCCTTGCAGGATCTGCTAATTGAGGTCTCAGCATTGACTGGATGCTTGTGTATAATTGAGGTTTTCATTTGAACTCTGCATCCTCTTGTCGATCTCTTGCTCACATTTTGCAAAGGGCTTGTCAAGTGGAATTTGTCAGCACTTTCCCAAAAGGCTGAGGGAAGAATGCGATGTGTTCTGCAATTTATGTCCTTTCTTGACTGTAATCAGGGAGATTATTCTAACAGCATCTTCCTCTGCTGAAGCTGTTAGAGGATGACTGTACATGCTCTCTGTAGCCTCTCATCTCTCAGAATGTTATTATTCTTAATGTTATAAATATCAGGATAATGACTCAATGGTCTATGAGGCTTTCTTAAATGTTCTAAAGCACAGCGTGGTCAGAAGCTGCTTTAAAATTACCACTTCACTGATTTTTAAAAATATACCAAAGCTGACATTGAGTCTTAAATGCCTCATAGAAGCACCAGAGATGCAGCTGATGAAAATCACAACATCTACGTTTACATGGAGATCTCACTCTTTTTCCCTGTGGACAGTAAAATGACGGGCTTAGAGAGCATCTCCTGATAGAGGAAACAGGCCAACATCTTCATTGCTTTTCTGCTCAAGTTCATTTTCCAGAACAGACACTGATTTCTCATTGCTCATATGTTCATTTCAACTGGTTTTGAGATTACCCAAATTCTAAACAGACATCGTTGTGTAGAAACACAAAAGGACTTGATTCTGCAAGGAGAGGATCTTAGGGAAAATGTACAGAAGAACCTGTACGCTTCAGATCTGTCCAGTTTTGGACACCAAGTTCTAAACCACACTAAAATACTTCTGCTTTTCTGCTACAGAGCTCTAAGATAACCTGAATCCTGAACTGGTATTTTGTACATAAACATTGACCTTGAAAACAGGTCTGTAAAAGGGTCCCTCTTTACAGCAAACTATTTGTGCTTCATTTCTGTGCAAGTCCTTAGCCTGTTGCGATAAAGGGTTTAGCATGAAATTCAAGTCATCTTTCCAGGATCTGAAAGAATCCAAATTGGATTTGCAATGAAAGAGCATGCTCAAAAAGACCGTGGAAAACAGGTATTTCCAGCTCCTTTTAAAGAGACACTGCGTAGTGGTGACTGGTAAGGGTTTCTCCTTGAAAACATAGTCCAACAATGAAGGAACAGGCTGAGATGAAATAACTCAGACATTTAAGCATAAGTGGTATTTCAGTGAAGGCAAACAACCCCTGCATAAAAATGGCAAATGTAAAAGGATTGATTTGCATCCTAAAGACATTTTGATAATCCTGGGGATGTGTGTTTAGTGAGGGCTGCAGCAGGAATAGCATAGTTTGGGCAAAGAGTGTTAAAACTAAGTGTTCCCACAAGCTGATTCTGTAACTCTGAGAAATCATTTACCTCTTCTTGGATTTTTTCTCTTGTCAGTGATCTGTGTCTGGGGAAAAGGAAAAAACATTGTAAGCCTTTCATTCATAAATCTTAGTCAAGCACTTTCCATTCTCTGAACTGTTGATCTGTAATTACAAAAGGAGAGTATTAGAGGACTTACCCTTTTTCAGTGCTAACCAACAGGTTTTGGGTTGGGCCTGAGACTTTCCGTGGTGGAAAGTGGAACTGCGAAGCAGCTCAGAACTGAGATGCAGAGCTAAATGCCGAGAGCATTTGGAAGACATTGTTGTTGTGTTATTAATGCTGTCCAGGCTAGAAAGTGATGGCAATAGCTGGGGGTGACTCAGCAGTGGGTGGTGCCTTGGGTTTCCAGGAGTGGTGTCACCTGTTCAGCTTGCAGCCACTACATCTCACCAAGAATTTTTTTGGTTTCCATCAACACCCCCAAATGTTGAAACTCCTGATGGATATAGTGATATTTAATGTGAACTCTGTGACTTTACCATTTGGCAGAGGAACCACTTTAACTATTGCGAAGGTGTCAGTAGAAAACTGGGAGGTGTTTATTTGAGCCTCTACCATGAGAGCATTTCCTGAGCCACATTTCAGGGTTTGCACTGCTGAGAGGGAATTGGAGTTTGCCTGCTGGAAATAAATTAATGGAATGTATATGAAACAGGAGAATTCCTCCTGTTACACTTTTCCCGTTTCACTCCTCCTCTTGCTGTGGGTCATTTATTATTGCTGCCATGCTTTATTGAAGAGGGTATTTCACAGAGGGAAATGTTTAATGAGATTAAAAAAACTCACTTAGGAGAGTGCAGCGTTGCAATATTTATACTGAATATGAAGTGAATGGACTATAATAAGTGTAAATAATAAAAGAAAATTATATAATTCCTGAGAGAAATGCTCTAAACAGTACAATGTTAAACATGTAGCTCTGTGGTAGAAAAGAATGTACCATGAAATCAGAAAATCACAAGGCTGGAAGCAACTTCAAGAGATCATTTAGTCCATTCCCTTTCCCCCACAACAATGTACCAAATGTATTTGTCATTCCTGACACAGCTGTCAGGCTTTATCTTAATTTTCCAGTGGAGATGTTCCAAAACCTCCTGAAACAATCTTGCTGTCGCAGGACTTTTTATAAGATGAAGGTTTTCATAAATCTTCCTTGATCCAATTCAATCCTTTTTTCTTTGTCTTATCCAGCATATACATGAAGAAAGAGAATCAGTCTTGTCCATTTCACAGCACTTACTTCTATTAGGTGGGCAGGAATGCACTAACATTTGCATAATCCTAATCCAGCATTTATTATTTCCTTTGGGCCATGTCTTCCAGATTTGTTACAATTTCTGATGATTTCCTCTGAACTTTATCCAATTGTTCCAAGTTTTTACCGAAACACAGCATCTGAGCTGATCAAAATGTTCTGCTGCAGGTTCAATCAGTGTTTACTTGAAAGATTTTTTAGTGCATCTCATGAATACTGTGATACTATGATAATTTCAAGGATAACTTATGTTCTCTTTGTGATCCCAGGTCTCAGTGCTCTACCAGTAAATTGAATTGGCATAATTTCTCCCTCACAAATTTATGCTGGCATTTTATTCCTCTCTGTCCCTTGAATATAGTCCCTTCTTATCCGTTCTGAGATTTGGGATTCTTTTCCCTAACAAAGCATGCCATTCACTTTTGTTTGGAAGTTCTGTTTGTTCTGCTTTTTATTTAGTCCTGTGTTAAATAGCACTTCTGTTTATTTGCATCAGTGTAGGGGAAAAAGAAAATGCAGACCTCTTTTGTATGTATCTTGACAATAATGCTGGGTGGCCTTCCAGAGCTTTTAAATGTAAAACAGAGAATGATAGAATTAAGTCTGATATGATGTAGAGGCTTTTTAAAGGAGAGCTCATTTCTTCTGTGCAGTGGGCATTAAAAATGAGTGGAATCTCTCATATGCATGAGAGCCTCATGGCCCACAGAACTGGCACACGGATCCCCAAGAGCAGTTTCCCTCCCCTTGCCCATTTCTGAAGGGCAACCTCCACGTCCAAATCAGAGACAGTGTGGTTGAGATCTAGCAGCCTTATTAGACTGTTATTAGTGACATTTTTCTCCTTAGACTATATTGGCTTCAATTATTTTTACTGCTTTTGTTCTGTGGTGCTTGTGTTTTGTTTCCTTGTGTTTGGCAGAACTCTCACGATATCCTGATTCCCTGGAGCATGACTTTGGCATTGCACACGTGCTGCTGTTGGCTGATCCGACTTCAGGCTTTAGCGCAATGTTGGGTGTTCCTCTGTGGGAATGACAACACGAAATGTGTGTCATCAGATCTCTAAAATCTGCCTGGTTTGCTGTGTTATGCTCATGAAAAGATTTGAAGGAGGTGCTTTTCAAATACACCAGTCCATTTGTGAGGGTAACAGGCATAAGTGCATGGCTGCCTGAACTCCCGGAGAGGAGAAACACCAAATCAAATGGCTTTTCAGAGAGGGGTTGTGTCGTGCAGCAATGGGAGCTTAGTTTGTGAGGTACAAAACCTTGTTCTGTAATCACCCAGAAACTGTCACTAGTTTGTGTGCTGCTTTCTCTTGCCAGGTAGACGGTTCCTGCTCAGTTCCGAGTGAGAGAACATCCTGTTCTCTCAGTTCCAGCGGCACAGTAGCCACATGCTCATCTGCATTCCTAGATATTCATTATCGTTTACAAAACAAGAAAGTTTTCTCTTCTACACAGATAGTTTTTGTCAATACAAACAGAAAAGAGCTAGAGCTGTCAAAATTCATCCTTTTGGCAGCTTCCCACACTTATGCCAAAGGAAAAAGTAAGGATTGAAAATGCATAAAGGTGATAATAGCAAAGAGAAATCAGAACTTTCTGAAATATTTATCATTCTGATAAGGAACCAAAACAAGATAAGTAAGTTGATATATTCTGAATAACATCTTAGTGACTTCAAGCAAAAAAAGGAGAATGTGAAGAGTTGTCACAAAAATCTAATGATGAGAGGTACAATAAATCTGTACTAGTGAACAATTTGAGAAAACTTGGGGGTATTTTTCCTACATATGCACAGTCTTCAAAAACTGTTATCATCTTTTCTTTACCCTTGATCCAAGCTGCTGCCTTGGGCCCGTTATTTGAGCTCTCCATAGCTAGCTAACTTGGCTAGAAGTGGTAACATAGGAGCAAAATGCTGGCTGTTCTGTGGCCTTCTCAATCTGACCATGGATGGAAGCCACCCCTGGGAAGCTAGACACTGTTCCTAATGGAAATTGCAGCCACTGCCTCAGCTTACTCTGTTCCTCCTCTCACCTGCTTGCAATGACCTGTATTTTACAGCCAGAGACTTTCCCACTGGGATTTGTTTATCCAAAAAGCACATACCTGCTCCCCAAGGTGTGGATTTACTGCAATTACCATTATTAAAATCCTTTGTGTGTATTTTTGTTGTGCTGTGCTGGCACGGTGAATGCAGCCATAACCGGCTCCCTGCCCTGCTAATTTCCTGCGGAGATCAGGAGTCAGGCCGCCCTGGGAGACACTTTGAGCTGACAGGTTTTGCTCACAAATGCTGATCAGCAATTTCCAGGGAGCAAGAGAAGAGGTCACTACAGAACTTCCCTTCTTTTACTGAGTAAGTTTGAACAGTCCATTTAAATGAGCAAAGGCAACGGGTAAACATTCAGAAACAGCTTTATTCACAGAAGTGATCGTTCCATAGCAGGTTTTTGACTTAGAAGTAGTGACAGCATGCGGAGAGGAGTGGAAGACATGTCCCTCTTTATCCTCTAGCTCCTTGGCATCTCTGACACCTTGCTGAAGCTGTCCCATTGTAACCTGGACACTCAAACTGGCCAGCACACATTAGATATAGTGCCAGGTAGCACATGTATCTGTGTCTGCATCCTGCCTTCCTGGAGATCTGCAGAGGTGTGCTGGAATAGAGCGGAGCCTGGAAGATACTTTGTGCAGAAGAGCAGAGTACCTAACCAGTGCTTTTCCCCCTAAGTGAATCTTTCCTTCCTTCCAAAGAACCTGCAGCATCTGAAGGGCTGCCTCTATTCAGTGCACAGATTGCTCTGCTCCAAGGATGAGTCAGGTAATCTCTTTATATAATCTGTAAATTATTTGGTCATGTTCTGCCAAACCCCATCTGGTAGAAGGTTGGACTTTTCTATCTTCATATTTTATAAACCTCTGCCTAAGCTGCCAAAGATACTTTGCTGCAACATAAATATTTACAATACTATCAAGAATATTCCCTGTTTTCCCCCTCATTTGTCACAAAGTGTGACCGGCCACAGCTACGTACCTTCTTCACTCACTCAAGCTCTGCATTAACTCTGGCTCTTAATGAGAAAGGTTATCCCAGGAGGGATCTTGTCTGTTGTAACTACTAATCACAAGTACTACAAAAACCCCCAATGCTTGAAAGAGAATTTTTTCTTTTATTATATTTATTTAGTTTGTTGTTCTACCTAGCACGCATACTAATATTTTTCACAGTTGGATAACATAAGAAGTGGAAGCAATTTGACCTGACAGTTCTCAAATGAAATGCTCTTCTAACCACTCAGTGGCCCCGAGCTCTCCCTCTCCTTGTAAACAGTCCTGTTATCTCCCAGATAATGAGGCCTCACCCAATGGTGCCAGAATTGCACCGTAAGTGGCTTTATAGAGCAGAGTTCTATTTAAAAAAAATCCATCTGGGTAGAAGAACTTGGTACCTTTATAGGCACTCAATCATTTTCTCCCTCAGGGATTGTTTTCTTGATTGGATTTTATAGGTTTTGGCAGCTTTTAAATCTGTTGATGCAGTCTTCTGTCTTGCAGAGATGCTAATGAAACCTGGTTCCAATAAACAAACACAATGGCAAGAAAGAGCTTCCAACTCAACTGCTCAGGCAGGCTAATTGTGGAAGTGCAGGATGCAAAGTGGGCAGAGACAGCCACCAGGCCAAGCGATGGTTTGGGGGCAAACACTGAGCCATGACTGATAAAATGGGCCAATGACATAGACTCTGGAATGGGAAACAATGGTAGGACACAGAGCTTGTATGGTGCCATCTGGAACTTTGGGAAGCTGGAGCTATGTATATAAAATATGATTTAATGCAGCCAGATAAAATGCTGCTCATCCAGCAATGAGAGACATCACTCACTCTAACGTCTCCAAAATATCCTATATTTTTTTGAAAAGTAGTGGGTAGAACTTTGGAACTGATTTTACCTCACAGCTATCCCAATATTTTTATTTTCATTTAATTTCAATTTGGTTGTACATGTACTCTGGGAGAAGGTACATGTGTCCTGCTCCATGTCTGGCAATTCCTAAAACACCTCAGACACCGTAGAAGTTAGAATGGTTGTGTCCAATTCTTTTTGCTGGAAGACCAGAGTCTGTAAGCTTGAGTCCTTACAGTAGACTGGTGCTGAAATAAAATCTACTTTTTACGAGTTTCGTACCTAGGAACACAAGATGCAAATTGTTTATGCAGAAATACAGTACATATTTGACAAGCTGGTGAAGAGCTATTGTAGAATGATTGATAGGACTTCAGTTAAAGATTTTTAATGACTTACTGTTGTACATCAGGCAGTAATCAGTGGGTGGTGTAGGACCCAGGCCTAATTAATTAGCAGATAACCATAAGCCATGAATATATGCTTAGAATTAACTGAGTAAAAAGCAAATGTTCTTTGGTATTTGGTGGTTTAGAGTTTAGTAATGAGATTGTAAATTTGAAATCAATTCTCTGTGATTTATTATCTGAAGAAGATTAAGTCACTAGAGAAAATGAATGCTTCCAGTAGTTTTCAGAAAGGAGCTAGATAGCCCACAATAGAAAACATCTGACTCTATGTGCCATTCCTGCTATCAAAAAGACTGAGTACAACAGCTTCATATAGCAGATCACACATTTTAGTGGTGCTGCTGTTTAAAAAAAGGAGAGCATGAGGACTGGGCTTCTCTGACAGCCCTCTGTGTCACCTGGGCCCAGTGTGTGCTTTAGGTGCTGCATCCCTAAATGGGAACAGCGCTGTCAATGTTATTAAGATTCCCCATAAAGGATACGTGGGTGAATTCACCTCATCACTCCCAGTCCCTCAGCTGCTGGAACTGGGAGCACAGGCATGCACCAGCTCTCCCCAGCAGTCACAGACCTGGCACAGAGCTGCAAAGGCGTGAAAAGGCTGGGGAAGGGACCCCAAAAGCTCCACAGCAGTGCAGCCACATGTGGGCAGCCACAACCATTATGTTCCTGCCAGTGGTTTGCCAATTTCCTTCATTCTGATGTGTGCAGTCCAACTTCCCTCGCGGCCTTAGCCGAGGTTTCCTTCTGCCTGCCCCAGGCTCCTTCCAGCCTTAGCAGCAGTTTCTTCCCTGTGGGGGGGTGAGGCCCTGGCACAGGCTGCCCAGAGAACCTGGGGCTGTCCCGTCCCTGGGACACTTCCAGGCCAGGTTGGACGGGGCTTGGAGCAGCCTGGGAGACTGGAAGGTGTCCCTGCACATGGCAGGGGGTGGGACTGCTGGGTGAGCTTCTAGGTCCCTTCCAACCCCGTAACATTCTATGATGAACTATTCTGATGTGCATTTTCATTATAAATAAAGGACAAATACTAGCTGCTTTTAGCAGACAGACAGACACATTAGATTTCTCCACAGTGTTTTTAGCTGCATTTCTGGTGCAGAAGTTCCCAGAACTGGCTCATTTCTAGGGTGTCTTTCTCTGTACCGTTTACCCCACAGGACCACCTATCCTAGGCTATACTGCACTCAGATGGGAGAGCATTTGAGACCATTTTCTGGCACTGGAAATTTCTCCTGATATCACAAAAGTTATCATCTGAAGTTAAAGTCTTACATTAAAATCTTTTTTTTTTTAATGTCACTGTCCTTACAAGGTCTCACAAAACTTTATCATCTCCCTTAGATTTTTTTTCCTGCGCTGTTGGTCTCCTAGTGCTTCGTTTTTTTGTCCCTGCCACCATTCAGCACACTCATGGGAGGTTTTCTTCCTGCTGCCTCACAGTGCATTCTGAGGTGTATAAGATGCTGCTGCTTGCCAGTGGTAATAAAGAAAAAGCTGGTTGATATCAGTGGTATAGGGATGTTTTTACCTAAATGCTGGCTCAGAAAAGAAAGTAAAAACTTCCTAGTGAGAAATGTCCCTTCTACAGAAATGCCCAAGCCAGATTATGTCTTAAATGTCTGCCTTTTAATAATAATAATAATTCAGCTTGAGTCATGAACTGGAAAATAGCTAGGGCTGTAAGGAGCATGACTTCATCCAAGTTCCATGATGTGAACAACATTTCAGCAAAAAATCATTTTATTTAAAAATATGAGCAAGGGCATACATAAGAAGAAGAAGAGAAGAGCAGAGAAAATCATTTGAGAAAGGTTTCATAAATATTTATTATAATAAAGGCAGAAATTTGTTCATTGTTCATTGCTTCTAGCAATGCCTTTCTCACAATTACAAACTCCTAGTTAAAATATATGTCTGACTGCCAGACATTTGTGGGCCATAGGTAGGCGTAATCAGCTTATTTTTATTTGATGATATATTTAACAAGTACGTAACAGGGACCATTAATAGCAAAAAGATACTCTTAAAATATTTTGTTGATGTTTTTGGGTTTCAAAATCTTTCAAAAAGTTGCAGAACTCTTAGTCTGAGGAACAGAACCAGAAACAATATTATTTGCAAGAGATGATCCAAGCAAATGCTGCCTTTTGATAATCTTGTGACATAGTTCTACCTTGGACTATACCATGCTCATGAATAAATAATTGGTAAAACAAATTGGGATATATGGATCTGACTTTTTTTTTTGCTTGAACTTACTGGTCAGAGCAGGGCAAGCATGGAGCATGTCAAATTTTCTTATGCAAATGTTGAGATTGTAGCAAACTGCTTCTACCTCATGAATCTGGTATTTCAGCCAAGATCCCTTTCCTGTGATTTTAATTCAAACATATTATTTACTCTCTTGAAAGTGCCCCAGTGGAGTGGCCCAATTGCTCCAAATCCAAGCAAATCCAATTTGATACAACAAAGTAAAAAAACTTAAGAACTTTTGAAAAGTGTGATTTGCTTTTTCCTTAAGCAACTTGCCACTGCGAACATTCCAGAAACATTCCTGTCATTAAGGTCTGGCTCTGTCTCTCAAGGCACACCTCATTTCTGCCAGTGCAAGGATCTAGCTGCCTGTGGATTTACTGTGTGGTGAGCAAGCACTCTGTTAGTTAAACGGTGTTTCTTTTCAAAGATAAAAATAATTACACTTTTTGCATCTGACATAGCAGCAAGCCCTTCTGCTAAAATGGAAATTAGCCCCCAGCTTCAATTTTTACCCATGAGTCTGGCCGCGTATTTTGCCTCTCAGACCTGACAATATGTCTTGTGCTCAAATTACTCCATAAAAAACTGGGACAGTTTCTTTTTGGTGCACCAGAATCAGGAAATGACTACAGAGTGATCACATTGCAGTAGAAATCCACCTAGGTGCTCCATTTTGGCTGGGACTGCTGTGTGATGGGGAACAATCCTTGGGCTCCCAGATCAATGGAAGAGCCTATATTCTTGAGGGAAGGAGAATTCCAAATCAATTGCTCAAATATGAGCCAAACCAACATGTGATGTCTCTGCTGAAGAAGCAGCCTTTGCTTTTTGGTACCCTGAATTGGTGTCCCCTGGTCAAGAGTGAATATCTAACACTGCTCCTTCTCCAGAATATCTGCATATCCTGCCACTGAAATAAAGGAAAATACCTTTGCATAAGTACAACTGTTCTGAACCTCTCACAGTAGAGAGGAATAGGTACAGTAAAGAAGTGTCAGAGTAAGTAGTTCTCTCTCTCTTTTATAAATCAGTGAGAGCCAGAGATGTTTTATTAAACTGGTCTGTAAGTCCATTCACTCCTTTATGTATAGTTTCCATGCTTGTGTGTGGGTCAGTCTTCTCTGTTGCTAAGGCAGATTTGCTTCTGATTTCATCTGAGCTTAACGCTTTCTCAAATGGCTCTTCAGGAAACAGCAGAGGTCCTGAGGCTTGGTCTGGATTGTGGGAGGCACACAGGCGTTTGCATTTCTCTGGGAGATTTCAACCAAGGCAGGAATTCTGTAGGTGGCTGCTGAGCTCATCTCACCATTCATTGCTGCTGACAGGGAAGTTCTCCTTCCTCACCACCATGCACCCATCCTCTGATTCTGGCACTGTCACAGTCATCCCATCTATGTAGGAGAAGGTGGCAGTGTGAAAGCCACCATCTGTGGTGGCAGAAGTTCTGACTGTCCCTGT
This sequence comes from Nicator chloris, assembly GCA_013400495.1. Classification (NCBI taxonomy): domain Eukaryota; kingdom Metazoa; phylum Chordata; class Aves; order Passeriformes; family Pycnonotidae; genus Nicator; species Nicator chloris. Next base: position 25,206 of record WAAE01023424.1, on the reverse strand, counting down.
CATTTCAGAGACCTTCCCTAAAGCTCTTCAAGTGGAACATCTGAACACTTCAATTTGGCTTCATAGCAATAGCAGAAACTCCTCTTTTGTTTCTTCTTTTCTCCTTTTTTAAGCAGAGGAACAGCTTGGCTGGGCTTTCTGTTTGCTTCCCAACTGTCCACACTTTGCCCTCAGCTTTTTACCACCCAGACAAATACAAATCCCCAAGAAGTTACACCCAGTTTGTTTTCTTCCCCTCCTTTTGTCTCTTCACAAAAGCTCTGCTGGCTGCACAGTGGCAGAGCTCAGGTCTGAATAGAAAAGCCTCCACCCAGCTGATGCCACAAGGGGAAGGGTGGGTTTGGATTCACTTGCAGGTTCACTGTAATTTTCAAAAGACCACACTGGGCCAACAGTCTGCTTCAACTCACAGCAGTTATTTTATTAGTTCATTAACCCTCTCATTTAATTACCAGGGTGCTTCTGGAATCTTCCAAGGCAGTTAAGGCTTCCCTAATAATTTTCTAGGTAGCATTTTTTGACTTGTGTTTTAAGGGGTGTGGTTCTGCACATCCCTGAGCACATTTGGGCTCAAGGAAGTAGCTGGGGCCTGGGACTTACAGACCTGAAATTCTTAGTTCACAAGTGCAAGTGTAGTTCTCAGCGTGGATTTCTTACCAGAGGGTAGAAATAAAATCATTTGTGATCAGGGTGCAAAGAACCACAAGGCTCTTGAGCTCAGATTGCGTTCTTGGTCAGATTTTGTGACTGGAAGATTGGTTTGGTCACTGGAAGATTGAGCACAGAGGAGGCAGACACGGCAAGCTCCAGGACCCTCCGAGATTTCTGACACTTGCAGGGTGTGAGCCTCTTTCAGGACTGCTTTGAAAGGTCACTCAGCTCTGCAGTTTAACTTTCTGTTGCCTTCTACACACTCCTGGTGCATACAAGCTTTTTCTTGCTCTACCCACTGTAGTGAAATGATTGTTTGCCCTGTGATACAGTTCCATGTAAGTTATCCCAAGCAATCTGTGTTCTTTTAGGCAGCTGTCATCCCCAGAGACTAAAAAGCTATATTTATTCATGGAACAAAATCAATGTAATAACCATCATGGTCCTTCCTATTTACTTGCTTTACTATGCTCCTGATTCACAGGGAGTACCTAATATTGCTCCCAATTGCATTCCTCACAGAACCTCTCTGCTCTGAATGATGACAAGTGTAACACTTGCACTTTGTCATGCACCCTCCAGGAATTACATTAACATCTTGCAAATGATTTTACATAGACTGGAAGTGGTATTTGAAACAGTGTCACATTATAGGCAACAGCCAGCCAAAAAGGTCAGTAAAAACATTTCAGGTTCATTTCATAACAAAGTAGACAATACATAATATTATTGTGCTTCACCCCTTCCCTTAATAACATATTTAAGATCTTTGTTAAGCAAAGTTAAGCAAAGCTTGGAACCTAAACACAGAAATGATATCTAAAATCTGGCTTCTTAGGAATGAAAAAAAAGGACAGCAATGTTGAGTCATTTATTTCTCAGTAGATGATCATTTTATCAAATTGATTGATTTTGTGACTATTTCAAAAGGTTACTAAAGCACTTTGAAGTAGCAGAGACATACTGAAATTTGAAAAAACACATATCCTTTTTTGTTCAGGAAGACAATCGCCTGCTATAACTTCATAGGACATTTCTGAATGATTTCTCTGCCATTGGAAATACAATTTAAAAAACCAAAAACTAAAACAAGTAAATCGTGGCCTGGAGAATCCCCTTTAAAAGAATGTTTTATAACTAATTTAAAGTCAAGTGGGATCCATGGCTTGTGAGTTTCCCTGATATTTTGCAAGTTGCTTTATTTTTTTTTTTTTTCACTCAGTGTGGTATTTTTTCAGGAGTATTTCTGTATGCAGGTGCTAACCCAGCCTATAGCAACACCACAGCACAGAAAACTGAGTGCATTTTGATGTTCTTAGGGAAATAGCACATACATTCATACAAAAGGAGTGAAAAATAAGCATTGCTATGATTAATGATCCTCAGTTCCTGGAGAAAATGTAGGAGACTGATTTTTTCTGGCATCTCCAACAAAAAGCAAGATCAGATAATTTTATTATTAACATAGGTTCTTATATTTGTCTGCTCCCTCCTGCTGTGGTAAGCTGTAGCTCCCTTTGGGGTTCTTAAATCACAGAAAGGGAACTAAGGAAATAGAAATTAGAAGAAATAAACCCATGCTGAAAATCCTTCTGGATTCTGTTTAACTCAAAGGTGACCCTGACTTATATAAAAGGAAGGAAATTGCTTTAGGCTCATATTCTAACTTGCACCGGAGGAATCTCTGAAGGCTTGGAGTTTTCACTGTAACTGGGTAAACATGCAGGGATCTATCTTTTGCACCTGCCAAAATGTACTGGAAATCCTGTGACAACAAGTTTTTTGGCAAAAGTCACTATTTTGCTTTCAGACATGACCAGCCGTAAGAAACACAGAGGTGCAGAAAAATCAAAAGGAGAGGGGGGGGGGGAAAGGCAAGATAGGTTTTGAATCTGAGAGAAATTTGCTTGCTGCCTTTTGAGATAGTTCAGATTGGTTTATATTGCACCTTTTCCCACTCTGAGTGGGCTTTCTATTTGTAATAAAGTCTGGCAGTCTCCCACGGCTCACTCATTTTGTCATTCCCAAGTGGTTTATTCCTCCACACTTGGCTTCAAACGAGCAGAAAAGGCATAATATGAAATAGATCTCTAGCCTCGTGCTGAAAAAGTAGAGACAGACTTTCATAATCATAGTTTAAATGTATTTCCTTGAAAAAATGCTAAGTGGGAATGCGCAGAATGTCAAACAGTTGCTGGGCATTCAGGTTTTGGAGAGAAATGAGAGAGTTTCTTCACCAGGAGGGTTGGAAAAGCATCTATTATGATGGAAGAAGGGGAGCTCTGGTCTTTGAAGCAAAGCTGTGCTCAAGTAGTTTTTTAGAGAATTTCGGTTGATCTGTGTGACTGACACTCTTGGAAAATGTGCTCTGCTCTGAGTGTGTCACATGATCTCACCAAGGTAACACAGCCATGGTTGGTACTGCTCCCACTTGAAAGAATTAACTCTGAGATAACTCACTCCATGCTTGTGGTAACTTTCTGTTGTTATTATTGGAAGAGTGAAAACATTTGTGTACACTCTTGTATGTACAATTCCAAAGCCTGAATCACTACAGCATTTGTCTGTGTTTATTTTGGCACCAGTTTAAATGTTCTGGTCTACAGCATTTGTTTATTTGCTGAACTCTTGTCCTAAACTTCCAAAAGAAACCACCAATTTCCATTCAGTCACTCAGTTTCTCTTCTGAAAACCAATAGCACTGGGGATTCAGGGAATGCAGGAACAGGGAAAATCTCCATGCTTGCATGGATTTCTTTAAGTCCCCGTTGTCATCCACTGTGACAAGCAAAGTCACAGACTGAGACCGAGTATCCAAAGTCAGCCAGGATGCTGCAGTTGAACAACCTAGACTGCTGCAGTGAACTCCCTAAAAGGAGACAAAGATGGTGTTACAGTCCAAACTCCAAAAGCTTTATTAGAAATAAACATAGAAGTGATTTTAAATAGATCTTGAGAGAAAGAAGACCTTTATACACAAGCCTCTCCCTTGCACGGAGCAAAAAATGGAAGCTCAGGGCTATACCCAGCTTTCCTACAATCCTGCAGACATGCAGCTGCTGAAGTGTTGCAGTGCTCCTCTTTCTGCAAGCAGTTGCAAGGAAGCCAAGAGAAGTTTGCTGAAATCCTGAGAGGAACAATTATGCCAGGGAACTGCCAGGGAATTGCTTTCTGCTTGATATCAAACACTGTCTTGCCCAAGAGCTGCCTGAAAGAGGGCATTTCCTCTTTCTCTGGCATTGCCAGCACCTGTCACTACTTTTCTTCAGGGCAGCTGTACTTCTTTCAAGTTCAATTTCCTTCCCAGTGCATGTCCGAGGAAGATCTGCCTCAGGGAAAAGCAAAATTCTTCCCTGCTATTTCTCATGATGCTGGCAAACATCTGCTTTATGTGCTTTAGAATCTGATCTTATTTGCCACTCAGAAGTGCTTTCTTCAAGGTGCATCTAAAGAGCTTCTGATCTTTTTTTTTTGCAATTTTTTTCAAAGTTTTCAGTTTTGCATGAAGCCATTTGTAATTTCTCCAGCAAGAGAGGAAAATCTGATGCTGTGGTTCTCATCCCTGAAGTCAGGCTTGTGTCAGCCTTTCCATTATATAAACCCTTATTTTGAAGAGCTTCAAATTCAGCTATAAAAATTCAGTCTAGGCTGGAAACTGGCAAATCAAGTCTTTGCATGGAATGTTTCTTTTAATTAAAATATAAAAGAACTGCATTCAATTGCTCTTATGTTTCTTAAGTCCTTGAAAGACCTGTCAAGCTACACTTAGAATGCTCTTTCTATCCTTGCAAGATCAATTTTCAGAGATATTGAGTGCTTTTATCTCTCAGTTTGATGCAATTGCTCAACCTTAGGTTTACTGTATTTTTCGAAAGCATTTTTTTCTGTCAGGTTTTTATTTTCATTGTGTTGATCCACTTACAGCGGTTTAAAAGTTTTAACAGCTTTCTTTCCTCTTTGTAGAATATTTACACTACAAATGTACATCACTTTCTTATTCACTTCTATCCCTATGCTATTTTCTAATAAAAAAAATAAAGAATATCTCTGTTGTGCTGTTCTAGCTATGACCATTGATTCCTACAGGAAAATGGGACAGGGGTAATTTAACTGACTCATTATTTTCATGGTGAAGAGTTCTTATTGCAACCTTGTTTACTGCCAGATTATAGCTAGTAATTCCTTCCACAGTAGAATGTGAAGGACGGGACGGATAATGCTGATCTTGTTGTTCTGGGAGATCAAAAATCACTGTAGGTTAGATGTTGAGCAAGGTTTTACTCTGTTCTCAGAAAAATCACTGGGGATTAATGTGGAAGAAATGGAAGAAAGGGGAACTTTGCAGTGAAATGTGATCATTGATTACTGTATATATATATATATATTCTTCTGTATTGGACTTCTGTCTTGGTTAGGTGATGCCAAGTTTGAAAGAAGTCCATAAAACATGACCTTTATTTTACTGGGTTTTTCTGTACCTGAAGTTGGTATCTCCATTTTAAGTGGAGATGTGTTTTGCACAGAAAAACACGGAGTCACTTGTAGACAAAGGAAGAAGCTGTGAATTAGACCCATTAGACCCTGCTAATGGGCCAGGTGCCAAAGGAATGTAGGTTGCAATTCAGTGAGCATTTAAGCATATGCTGAAGTTTATCCCTTTCCACTTATATGGGCTTAACTTTAAGTATGTGCTCACATCCCTTGGAAATCACACAATTCAGTGCCTTGTGCAAAGCTCGTGGTTCAGTGGAAATTACTCAAAGCCATAGTGGGACAACTAATAGGGATTGCATTTTGCAAGATCAGTAAATCATATTAATACAGATTACAGGAATGTAAGCTATATTAATACAGGTGTGTACTTGCAGTCCCCAGAGAGCTCCTCTTTGCTATACATTCACCTTTATACTATAACTGTTATAATGCCAATGTTATTATAATTATCAGAGACAAAACTTCACTTCGTAATTGAAAACCATTGTTTTTTCCTCACTACAATTCTATTTTTGGCCCTGAAGTTTAATATTTCTCTTTGTTTGCTAATCCGTATCTCCCTGGCCATATCCCTGTGTTCTACTGTACTTCAAACAATTTGGCAATTAAACGAGTGTTTGAAGCTGATTTAATTACATTAGCCTGAGATGCCAATTAGGTATCTGCAGAAGGATCTTGCTAAATGCTATTTCTTGAATAGCTGAGCAAGGCACACTGGCCCTCAGTTATTCAGTTCCTGCCAGACTGACAATAATGTAAACTGAATCCCTTTCTGCAGGCAGCCACTCCACACAAAGGATAAACAGTGGATGTGCTTTAACTCCAACGGCCTCTTGTTGGAATCATTGAAAAAGAAAAACTTCCAAGAAATGTCCTCATTTAGTTGTGCTTTGCCTTCGTTTTTATGTGAAGCCTTGGCAGATTGACCAATTTTTGAGATGAAAATTAGATAACTTAGAGCAAAGGATGGGAAGCCAGTTTGCTTAAATTCTCTTCCAACTATTCACTCAGAAACAATGTATCAAAACCTCTTGTTTATTCGAGTTAGACATCACTAGAAAGGACGGCTCTCATGAAGGCCAAGCTGATTGATTTCCTAGTTTATTTCTAGGTTTGATGCAAAGAGTTTCAAGAATGGGATTGAAGTCAGGTGTAACATCCATTCAGGCTGTCAAATCATAATGCTCTGATCCCAGTAACAGCTTCTCTCATAGTAATTCCCACTAAATCCCACTCTAAAACCCTAAGGGCTAATAACTCCTTAGCAGTTCTACAAAATTCAACTTTTAGGAGGCTTGCTATGAATTTTGAAGCCTATCTGTGGGTGTATATTTACAAAATCTTTCACCTCAAGCAGTCGTGATTCTGTTATTGAAGTAAGTCCAGACAGCCTCTCTGTAGCTTCAATATATTGCTGTGGTTCAAGTTTAAATATTGATATGGCTCTAAAGGTGCTTGGAGTCATAGAAAAATGAATAAATTAGCATTTTGGCAACTAGTATGAAACCTATGGAAGGAGAAGACCTTTATGTTCTACATTAGGTACTGGTGCTCGTGTTACTCTCTGGTCCTGGAAAGTTTGTCTTTGGAATGGTGCACTGACTGAAGCAAGAGCTTTGCACAAAGGCACAAAGCAGAGCCAGAGGTGGGTACATAAATAGCACTGTCTTCTGTGCGTCCTTTGCTCTATTGCAGCTCTGGCAGCCGAAGCGAGAGTATCTCATCTCTGATCTTTTGGCAATATCCTGCAAAGAGCCACCCCATTGTATTGCACGGGCTGTTGCCATGGAAACAACAATATTTTTAGTAGTGCCTTTCAGCTGAAAATCTGCGGTTTCTAATGAGCGCCGCTGGAGCCTCGCAGCACCTGTGGGGCAGGTCAGGGCTCCACGAGTTGCAGTGATGAGATGGTGAGGGCTGAACAGCTTCTCTAAAGCCAGCGGCAACACTTCCCGCCGAGCAGTGCCCATCGCTGGGCTCCAGCCCTTGCTGCAGCTGCCCTCCTGAGCCCCTTTTCCCTGTGAATGGGAGCTGTGTGCAATGCAGGGGGAGATCTCCTAACTAAAGAGATAAGCTGGATCTAAGGAATAATACCTGTTTACTGCTCATTGCTTGATTTTTTAAAATTAGGAGTAATAATAAGAATGAAGTTAAATGGAGGGGTTTTGTCTGTCTGTTTAAAGAAATGTGAAAATAGAGGAAGTATTCCAAGGAGAGAAAAAAAAAATCCTTTAGGGTATGGTGTTTGTGGATTGGTACAATGCTCACACCCATTTCTTCCTCAGAATAACTTTTTGTTTTTGCAGAGTTACTGCAAAACTCCTTTTGCTCCCCAGCTCTAGTCCTAATCCAGTGTATGTAATGAGTGCTTGCACAAAGCCCTGCTTCCCACTGTTCTTCATTCCCTGTATGCAATGCCCGGTATCTTTGGTACAGACAGGATGCATCACAAAACGTGTGCCAGTACAATCATTGCTAATGTGCAACTCCATCGCCAGCTGCTCTAGATCATACAGACCAACCAATCTTAGAGTCTGTGGAACCTGTGCTGATGTTATTTTTGGTTATTGTCACAGAGCACGTTTAACTTTTAAACCGAATTCCTGCTACCACCCTAACTTCTCTTTCCAAAAAGAGCAGCTTGAGTTTTCTCAGAACTAGGAATAACTGGGCTTATGTCTGGCTTAGAGGTCACTTTATGCTCTCAAAAAAAAAAAAAAGATTCCCGAAAACACCCCCAAAACTCCAAACTAAGTTGGCAGCTCAGGGGCTGAAATGACTCCAAAACACAGCAAGAACCAGTTACAAAGCAGCTTTTTGGCTAGAACCCAAGGAATCTGTCAGCTATTGTGCAGGGAATGTGGCTGTCCTCGAAGCACTGACTTAAAACAGAAAATTGAAGCGATACTAAGGACTGGGAAAGTGATAATTTTATCTGGAATGTCATGGCCAAATTCTGAGGACAGCATGTAAGTGTCTGTAGAGGGAGGAAAAGAGACCTTACTTCAGAATTACCTCATCCAGAAGAAATCCCAGTGCCATATGTTCCTTTGGCCTGCATTTGTTACCATAAAGATTTTAAGCTACATGCAAGGAAGAGAGGGAGTGGCTTCTCTTTTTCAGAGGAAGAAACCTATAACGAAGTAGCTGTAAATCTGCCTCTTGGTTTGTTTGTGTTACTTCTAATCAGCTCCAGAGGTTTCCTGAGATGTAAAAGGTAGCTATTTTAGCTGGAAAAAGGGACATATCCTATAGCAACAGCTTACTGGTTTCCAGTACTGTTCTCCAACCACAGACCATCCTATACATAGCAAGCAAAGACCAAGGCAGATTTGTCTTTTGATAAGCCTGGAAAACAGTGGCAAAACAGATTAATGACCCCACAATACTGGGAGATTTAGTTAAAGTTTTTCCACTGATTTTGCAATCACCCTTAATGAGTTATAGGAATATAATTTGTGATGTAGTTTGTTTTTGGCTTTGGTTTTTGGTTTTTTTTATTTCCCTTTTAAATCCAACTACTATGAAAACAATGATACGTGGAATTCAACTTTGCTTCCAAAATATTTCTGTAATATGGGAATGGCCTCCGTTCCCATTCCCTTTCTAAAATGAAATGGCTTATTCAGAAGCAGTGCTGCTGGGAGGCTTCCACAGAGAACACATCAACACTTAATTACATTATGGTGCTATCTGAGGAAAGAGGTGCAGCAATTTCAGCGGCTGACAGCTGGATTTGCACACATGGATTTCTCTGAGGTGAGCCCCTGGTTTCACAATGCCTGGAGTCTGGCAGCATTCGGATTTCATGGCACGGTGCCCTGGGCGCTGCAGCTCAGTGCTCCCAGCTTGTGCCAACGCAATCTCATTTGTCTGCAGGCTCTTCTCCTGTGATCCAGCTGGGCTGAAGCTACTTAAAAATCCGTGAGCTCTCTCCTCGAAGGCTTCCCAGAGACACTTCCCAGCGCAGCCTTCCGAAGTGTCCCGGGAAAGGTGCCCTGGAGGCCGTGGTCACACACACGCTCCGGGAGGAAAGCCGGGAGCCGTTGCCAACCCCTTTGGAGCGCGGAACCGCGCCCGGGGCACGGGGCTGCGGTGCCGTGGGCTGGGAGCGTCCGGCGCGGCCCCGCCGGGGCGACTGGGGGCCATCCCCGCCCGGGCTGTGACGATGCCTCTCCGGGGGACGGCGTGCGGGTCCCGCCGGGACGGGATGGGCGCTGCAGGGGCACGATGGAGCTGGGTGGAGGCGGATGGAGGCGGATGGAGCGGCCGGCGCCGGCCCGCGGCCTAGGCCTCGGGGCTGCGCCTCATGGCGCCCCCGTAGAGCCCTCACGGCCTGAGGAGTCACAGCCCGCGGTGCCCGGTGATGCCTGAGGCGTGGAATTCCGGGCTCTTCCTAGGAGCTCCTGTCCCGTGCGACGTGCTCCTGGAAGACGGCAGGATGGCATGTGCCCCCTGCAAATGTAAGTCTCTCTGGTGTTTGTGGCTTGGCTTTCTTTTAACTCTGTGCTGCGCTTTAAGGAGGTTGCTTTGGCAGATAAATGGAAAACAACACAGTGGTAGCATTGTGGAAGGATTAAGGATTCCCTGCACAGTTGGAACACCAACACACTGTAAAAGGATTAAGGAATGCCTTCACAGCCCCAAGGCTGCTAGAGCTCAAGGAGCATGTGGACAAGGCTCTCAGGCACAGGATGTGACTCTTGGGGGTGTCCTGTGCAGGGCCAGAGCTGGACTCGGTGATCCTGATGGGTCCCTTCCAACTCGGCATATTCTGTGATTCTGCATATGCAGTAAATGGAGTTGGGCCAATTCACCAGGGCAGGTTTTATACCATGTTCTGTCACGGAACTTAGCTGTCACTGATCCTTTCAAAAAAAACCAGCCCACAATACAAACACTGTTCTCTGTTTTACCTTCAGATGTGCCAAGACTTGCCCATGTGTAGTAACTAGATGTTTTCTTTGAATTTACTGCCTCGTTTCCATTGTTCCTTGGTGGTAGGTACTAGAATGACAAGAAAGTGTTCTTCACAAAGATTTTAGGTTGGCATGGGGTGGTTACAAGTAGACATGAAGTAATTCAAGGTTTAACTTCATGTGATCAAAGGTAAGTCTCTAATAGAATCCATGGGTGTGCCTAGCTTAGGCTTTTGGGCAGGTGATGTTGGCCGTGGGCTACCTGGGTTGCATTCCCTCCTCTGCAGGGGCAATCAAGCTGTTCTGTAATTGAAAGGCAGGGGACAAAAGGAAAGTGAGCACAGGAGGAGGGAAGGGTCACTTCCCTCACCTTGAAACTACTCATTCTCTCCAGATCCTTTCTGCAAAGGAATCACAGGCATCACAGTGACCTCAGCTTAAATAAGATCTTCAATAAGTAATTGGAGTTAAAGATTCTTTATCTTCCCCCACTTCCCTCCATCTTAAAGTATACGTATTCTTATTCTGGGAGGTTGTTAAGCTTCATTTTTAAAGTAGTTTTGGTGTTTCATTGAGGAAATGAATTTATGTGGAGTTTTCTCTATCTTGTTTTGAAATTGTTTTGTCATAGGAAAGAAATGCAAACTTAATTAATACATTTTAAAAACAATATCGTCTCGATTACTTTTAATAAGGTTTCTAAATTAATTCTTTTTCTCCTGAGAGAGAACAAAATATCCAAAATTCTTGTCGTTTGTTGCGTAAAAGATTCCTCTGAAGCACTGTGACAGTTTGGATAAGCAACCAGAGCTGCCCTTTGGGTTCTCTTCTTGCTGTCAATTCTCTTCTCAGTTCCTAGTAAAAAGTACCATCATGTTTCCCTTGCAATTTCAGAGCAAATTAAAGCAGTGTAGTCATACAGTACCTTGATGTGTGTTCTCACCCCTGCACTTCTCACACCCAGATTTCAGGCGGTCTGGAATGAAAGAAATCCAGGGAGGAACTCCTCAAAGGCTGCTTTGGAAAGAGCCTTCACATATTCAGCCTAATAAGGTTTTCTATACAGAGCTCATGTGGTGTTTATGGATGTACTTTGTATCATGTATTTAGTAGTTTCCGTTCCTCCCAAATTTTCATCATGAATCAACAGGTAGAGGCCCAAACTTCCTCATGGGGAAAATAATTGCAGATATGAAGTGATTGCTGTAGTGTCTCTATTCCAGACTCCCTTTCCAGCATTCTCTTTCCTTAAGTGTGCTTTGAAACTTTCATCTGAGCCCAGTTGTAGTTTCAGAACTACAGAATGGGACTGGCTGAACCACCTATTCTGTTTTTTTATTCCTCAAAAAACCGATGTGATCCCTAGAAAATTTGTTAAAAGGAAAGGGCAGTTGGGTCTTGTGTGGCCAAGACTCCTTTTCACGAATGGAAGTGAAAGTTCAGCAAACACTGCTTGGGAAGTACCTTGTAGATTCAGAATGATCCCATGACACTATGGTTGTGTCAGACTACTAGGGCAACTCCAATCAAAAAAGAGATGATCCCTCTGGAAAAAATCTCCTCTAGATCAGGAATGCCTGTGCTGTGGCACATCCATGATAAACTGCAGGATTCAAGGATCACTAAACCCATGGGTCTCACACAGCATACTAAACAGACATTGTGTGACACAGAAGGCAATGCTCAACATGGATGAATTCAGTCTGTTCCACTTTCTTTGGCTTGCCCTTGAACATGGAAAGCAATTCCTTGTGTTTCCAGAGGAATCCCCAAACAGTTTTTAACAAATGGCAGTACCAACCACGACCACAGTTTTTTTTTCTCTCGAGGCTCAGCAAACTCTGCAATTCTATAATCTTTTACTAATTCATTTGGCAAACTAAAAGGCTCTTAACTGTTTCCATAAAGTGAACTGTATAAACCCAAACTTCCTTACCTTTATAATTGATCCTTGTGTAGCCATTAAACCTTCCACATGCTTGGAGGGGAGGGTTTTAGCAGTATCTGTGTGAACAACACTGTTCACAAGGTGCCACTTAGTACCCTGTGGTGTTGTAGTATCCAATTGCTCTCCGTCATACAAGACGTCTGTACAGAGCTCAGACCAAGCTTTTTTCAATCACATCTTTCCTTCAGCAGCATGAGCAGGAGAAACCGTAAAGGGATAGAGGAAAAGGGGAGAAACATGCATGCTTCTTAAAGTAAACTACTCCCTTTGCACTCTTCTACATTCCTTGCTTTCTCACCTTTGCCAAATGTGGTCTCCCAGCCCATGACTGTGTTTGGGAAGGCAGAAGAAGATTGTGTTCTGGAAAGTTTTGGGTCTGCCGGAAAAGAGAATTATAAGGATAAAGTGATACCCAGTATTTACTTCTGATTGTGTTATGCAACTGTGTACCCATAAAGAAGCAGAGGAAGAGTGACCTGGCCTGTTTTAATTGAGCAGTACTGTTGGATCCTTTCTAGTTGGATCTTTTTGCCTATTACTTGCTTTACTTTTTATATCAAAACCATTTTCTGAGAGACGTTTATTGCTTAGGGAGTGCATTGTGGCTGGCATTAATTGTGGTGATTGAAACTCAGTTTCTGCAATTTGTTTTTACCTCATGTTTTTCTGTATGGTGAAATGACATTTGTGGACCCATTCCTAGCTCGTCAGCAATTCCATGGTGCCCCTAAAGAGGCATGATTTCCTCTTCTCCCGCAAACAATACATGTGTTGTACTTGCCTCACATGAGCAGCGGGGCTGTTTATGATAGGAATTTTGAGTGTTAATGGCAGCATGTGCAGGATCAGGGCCACGGTCAATGTGGGGTAAAGCAGATGGTGCAGAACGCAGGCCTGGTTTCATTGCACTCCTAGGTACTGTGAGGAGCCAGCAGGGAGAAGGTGTTTCCAAATGCCTGGAGGCAGCACTCACATACTGTGAAAATCCTGATTATGCTGACAGACTTACCCCGGGCTTACATCTGTACTGAATTACAGGAACTCCCCATGTTTCTGCAAATCACAACCGTTTTTTTTGATTGTTGCAGCATTCCTGCTTCCCCCTCTGTCGATGGGACGGCAGAGGGGTTACATGGGTGGGTCATATTCCAGGTAGGCTGTCAGGGGTTTCTCCCATGCCTCTAAGAATTGCTACAGAATTGCATGTGTAGCATTTACAGCTTGTGTTAATGATGGCTATAAAGTTGTTTGTCTTCACAGAATTAGATATATCCATAAGGCATTTTCCAGCTCAGCTATGCTGAGGCAATAAAGCGAATTCTGCTGGCCTTACTCACCGCAGTAATTCCCAAATAATTAGTCATCCTAGGTAATAGTGTGTGATGTGTCCCAGTCATAAACTGCATAATGCGGGCTACGGACATAAAACATGGTGGCTGCTTGGGAAATACAAAACCAGAAATCAAATTGCTCAAGTTCAGTAAGGAGCCAGCTTCACACTCGCCTGTTCCCAAATCCTCCTCAGGAGCTTTTCTTCCACTTGTGGAGTTAGGAAACTCCAGTTCTGTTCTTAGACCTTGCATAAGTGGATTTCCGAGTTTTTAACTTCAAATTGCTTATTTGTAACTGAGAAGCCCTAACACTTATGCACGCTTGTTTTATTTTCCCTCTCCTTATAAAGAGGAATATCATTTGGTGTTGATACTGATACTGGCTGGCTTAAAAGCAGGAATATGGGTGGGGTTTTTTTTCCCCGCAGTTTTACCTTTTGGCTGACGTTCTTCTGTCCTGGCATTAAAAGCTTCCCAGGGTGTAATTCATCCGGCTAAAGTGTTGTACATAGTGCTCACAGTGTTTAGTGAATGTTATACACGCAGGAAATTTACTACAGGAAAGTAAATCATCCTGGACTGATTCCAACAGTGTTCAGCAAGTGTGTGTGTGTGTCTGTTTGTGCTTGGGTTTTGCCTGCATGAATTTGGATTTTGTATCCAAAAACCAGTGCTCAATTTCCATAGAAACAGCAATCTTCATAATATCCTAAAATTGGTTCAGTACATGGTATTACAGCAATTTGCATCAATGCTGTATTACCTTTTCTTCCCGAAGAACTTCTAAAACATATAAATAAGTCCTTAAGGAGATCTCTGTGATCAGTGCAACAACAAAGGAAGGAGACAGATTGCTCAAAGCACAGTGTGTCATGCAGTAATTTCCAGCAGGCTAATCATATTAACAGAGAAAATACTGGTGCCATTTTTACTTTAACTAGTAAAGTTTTATTGAGTGCTACTGTCCCTAGCTGCTGCCCTTAACTTCATCTGATTACAAAACCATCTACAGTTTGGAACTGGTTTTATAGCTCACCCTTCTTATAGGGGAACAGCTGGCAAAAAGAAAAACCATTAAATACCAACTCTTAAAATACAAAAAGTGGAAAAAAAGATCATAAATATAAAACCAAAATATTGGTTTTCTTAAATCTGTGGTAACGATCTCACTGGGCTTTCCAAAATGCAAAATAATCTGGATCTCTGGGGCTCCCCTGAGTGTTATGAAAGTCAGTGTAATAACCATGGTCTCGTTGAAATCCCTCTGGGAAAGCCTTTTTTATCACTGAGCCTGTTCTAGAACCAATCATTGATAAATTGGATTGAAGGGAGATTCCCCCAAAATAAGCCTCCTCAATGCTTTTGCTGTGCATCAGGACAGAGCTGTTCTAAAGTGTAAGTGGCTGCGACCCAGAGAACATTTTGGGATCTCGGTTTTATGCTGTTGCCAGACCAAACGTTTAAAGATCCCTTCCAAGGCAAAGCCAAGCACTCCCTGTCCCTAGAACACTGCTTTCTGTACCAAGGTGCTTTGGGATTGACACTTCGTTGTGTTGGGCAAATTGCAGAGTTCCCAGAGCCTCATGTCTCTTTGCAAGGAACAGAAGCGACTCCAGGAGAACTTGTGGCAGCCAGTATTTGGGGTCCTGGCACTTCAAGTTAAAAAGTGACCTCACGGGGAGTTAAGTCCATTTTGACATTCCTGCAGCTACCTCAGAATGCATTTTCTTGTGCATCCCTATGGCTCTCTGTGTGTGATGTATTGGAATTTTGTGGTTCAATGGTCTATGGCAACCAACAGGTGAAGAGAAAGTCCTGCAGTCTGGGAATCATTGGAGTTCCATATGCAAACCTTGAGCAATGTATGTTGAGTGATATAAGAGTCCCCACAGACCATATATTACTTGTTTCTGTGAGTTGGTTCCAACCTTGCACACTTAAATCTTTTAAACCCCACAATTTTACCCTAGGGACTCTTTTTCTGACTATTATGCTGTGCATTGGAAACAGTAGACTGGGATCAAGGCTCTGGATCAAAGTCTGATCAGCACAATACCTTCCACTTGAGAGTTAATACACCCACAGTATTAGTCATAAAATATGGAAAGGAACCAAGTTTCCTGTTCCATGTCTCCAGGCATATCCAAGTTACTGTATCCTTGGAATGAGGACTATGGGATATTTGTTTGGTGAATTTGAAATGAGCCATCTAGGAACAGAACTGTGGATTTGATCTGTATTGCTAGTAATTGTGAGAGCTCTGCTGTAACCAGAGGTTGGCGTGATTTGCTGTAAACCAAAAAACGGAAATTAACGTCCTCATCAGGACGGTTGAAATCAGATGAGACAAAGCAAGGCAGTTCTGGAAGAGACCTCCTAGGTTTTTGGCTCTGCATTTCTGCCATAGCAAGGAATTGCCTTCTCAAGGCCCATTTACACAGTTGCCAAGCCCGTCTTTAATCAGTGACAGCCTCGGCATAGCAAACATGGGCCTTTTTGATTTTCAGAAAGCAGCTTGTGTGGTTTGCTTCTACACAGACTCTGATTTTTACAGATGAGCTCAAGCATCCAAATAATAACTTTAAGAATGAATGTTAATCTATGCATTCTGCTAGTAAAATCAGTATAAAATTATGTTCAATTAATCTATGTTTATGGCAGCTCAGTCACAGATCACTTAGTGAACTATATAGTTCACTATATAGCGTTTCTACTTCTTTCATGATTATTCTAAACCTGGTATTTTCTTCTGTGTAAAATAGGTGTGTCCTTTTTTATCATTAATGTTGGCTAACATTTGGTTGTTGCCTCTGATAAGTGTGAGATACAGCTAAATACATATAATACAGCTGCGGGGCTGCTGGCTTTAGCAATTTTATCAGCATCTGCAAATTTACTTATGGGCTCAAACTTGAGTGTGAGATGCAAATGAAACATGACTTGAGATTATTTGTGGTAAAAATGTGGGAGTGTTCTTGCTTTTTTCCCTTAAAAATGAAAAGAAAATGCATTAAAACTGCAAAATTCAGAAGAGATATAGGATCCAAAATGTAGTAAACAAAAATGTTTTTAAAAATCCCCTGAGAATTAGGTGCCTGATCCATGATCTGAAGACATAGATCTTTGGCAATATTATAAATGCCCATGAATACTTTTATAATTTTTTTATAATTGTTTACTTTAGATACAATATTAGAAGGAATTTCCTATAACAGTAAAAAAAGAGCTTGTATTTTATATCTCTTTACTCAAACCAAAAGATGGATACAGCTTACTTATAAATAATCATTGCTACATGTCAGAAAAAAGGGCAACACATTCCTTCTCAATTCTTGTACTTCACACAGTTCTATTACACAAAATACAATTTAGGTTTTTATTTTATAACACTTGAAGTAGTGAAAGTTAAGACCATACATGTTGTTACTGTGTCCAGAATTCTAAGGGTTTATGGTAGTAGGAGTTGTGTGAGTGAAAGAACCTGTGCAATAAAGAGCATGGAAAATTAACAGAAACAACTATTGTTTTATCCATCATACATGTATATGAAAAAGTATTGACCTACCAGCACCTGCAGATTATTTCAGCTTTAAGAGTAGATTTTGCCAAATACCTGCACTTAAAGTCCATTCTCAGGAAAGAAATGTAACCTGAGGATCAAATAACTCAAGGCTTTCCCAGGCTGACACCTGGGAAACTGCTGACACCCAGTTGAGGAAATTAGTTTCTCAGGGCTTTTTCCTCTGCTTTTTGTTTGTTTGTTTGTTTTCACTGCTGAATGTGGTGATAATTTCTTATTTCACAGCATTTATAAGGCCTAGCACTGGGGAATGGAGGAAACGAAAGTAGTGAAACTTCCTCTAAGCCAAGGCAATTATTTTAGCAACTGCAGAATCGTGATGCTACAGCAGCTGGTGTCGTTCCAAGAGCATTCCATAGCTCATTAAAGCTCCATAGCTGCATGTCCATGATGTTCCACGGACATCAGTGAGTCTTACTTCAACCACTCCTTAGTTAAAACATGTTCCTCCTACCTGTAGGCACTGTGCAATGGTGTGCCTTTTGTTTAGTTCTATTTTCCAGGATAGGGTTTGGAAAGGTACCTGGAGCTGTCACTAGCCCACACCTGCTCGCACTGGGTTTTCACACAACATTTCATGCCTGCAGCCTGTGGCACAATTCAGAGATTTACTGTGAGCTCTTAGCAAACAGCAAAGAAAGCAGCCTGTTCTGTCTTGAGAAGAAAAGGCAACGTTTGCTCTCCAGAAACACAGAGGGACCTCTAACAACGTGTTCTTTGAATGCTCTGCCCGTGCCTTTTCCTGCTCTGGGAGAGGGATTTGCTTCCCGATGCAACGTGCAACGCCGCAAAACTCCTAAGGCAGCATAAAAGTATTACTGTTCAGTGTCTGAAGAGATCTGTCCCTGGTGGAGCTGAGCTTAATGATACTGTCAGTAGTCCAGAGCTGGCAGCGCAGGACCTGCACGGGTAATTCATCCCAAACGGGAAGGCAAGGAGACAGGAGGTTTTCATTTCAGTGTGGGGAAGGAAACACAAACCCACCTGGGAGAGCAGCTTGGTTTTATTGCCCAGCTCTGTCTGTCTAAAGTCCTCTCACAGGAGCTGAGCCTTGTGCTTGGAAAAGGGATGGAGTAATGTGGAATTCTGAGAACAGATAAGAATTGATGGGTCCTGAGGCAGGATAACAGAGTGTGTTGATGAATCCCAACTCTGTTGTTACAGGAGAGCAAAGCTTTACTTTGGTGATCTTCTAAAAGAGGATTCGAGTTTCCTCATTGCTCACAGTGTTTGATTACTCGTGGAGATGTTTCACAAGATTTGTGTGTAATTGAAAAGACAGCCTGATCCGAGCCATTGAACATGGCTGACAGGAATTCGGAAGAGGGAATCGGTGGGGCTTCATCCACAAGCCCAGGACGGTGCCGGGGCTGTTAATCCAAGCAGCCATTTGTGTGATGTTACCAGAGCAGAACGCTGGAAAGGGTTCTCAGAAAATTCTTAATTCATTACGTGTTCAGTTTTGGGCAGGCAGGGGATGGTATGTTTTCAGAAATCCTGGCACTCATCCAAGCCCAGCTGAAATCAGAATGCTCACACATTCCCAGAGGAAGTGAGAGAAACACTCTACCTGCAGAATTTCGGCTCCTTGTTATTACTTAAATTGCAACAGTGCCCCGAGGCTCTAATTTGCATAACACACTCCTATACAATGTTTCGGCTGGGATTTATCACCGGATGTGGAATCAGAGAGGTTTGATGGTTTTTAATTACTAATTGACGTAAATCAGCAGTTTTTGGTTGCTCTGGTGTTCAGAACATGCTGCTGCCTACATTTTACATTTCTGTGATTCAGTGTGCCACTGAATTCCATTCTGAGCAGTTTTTGCAGTAGAATTTGATAAGTGCATTCTTCTTCCTCCTTACCTCTTGGTTCCTAAGCAACACTTATTTTCTGCCAGGTTAGTTATCCCTTTACCTGGTGCTTTATGACATAAAGTAGACAGTAGTTTTCCTGAACACAGTAAGTGACTTTAGTGAAGCAAGGTGTTTTTTAAAGAATGTAAAATTGGTTAATTGTCGTTTACATGTGTAGCTGCTCTGTTAATTTTGGAAGTATTGGTGATTACATCCTAGATCCTAGAAAAAAGTGCCTGCAGCAGAATAAGGCACATGCAGCTATTATCCACTACAAGAATAGTCTTGGCAGCACAGTGCAAGAGAAGAGCTTTATTAGTAACTCAGTAATTCTTGTCCATCGAGGAGTCTCTTTCCAGCAGGCTGTAAATTTGGCTCACAAGGCTGTATCTGCACACCAGCTTTAATGAAGATTATCTTATCTGTAGATGGAGAGGTCATATCTACCAAAGACCTTTCTAAGGGCTGATGGAGCCTCATTCATAAAAATGGGAATAATAAAGGGAGGATATTCACCTCCCACAAAACATACATTCTCATATTCATATTAAATAGCATTTATTTTGAAATACATTGTGTTCATGCATACTTAGATAATTTACCAAACTTGCATGAAGTATTGATTGATTTAAATATCAAAAAAGAGATTTATAGCACATTTCTCCTTAAAAGCCTTATGGTTTTGGTGTTGTTTTTTTTTCCTTTTTTAATCTCTTTTATCATATTCTATCTCTCAATGCATGTTTGGGTTATATGTGTAAGCAGAGAGTTTGGAATTGGGTGAGGAATGCAAGGAGCTGCCTCATGGACGGGACAGTATCAAATTCAGACTAGAAATGAAATAAAGAAGTTTCAGTGATTGTGGTTAACAACTGGAATAGTGAATCTATAGGGTCTATAATAATAACTTTTTGGTGAAATCTGGGTTAATTTCTAAAACATTTGCCCACATGTTTATAAGAGCATTATTTCAGGGAAGTTCTGTAATCTCTATGACATGAGCTGCTACACATGGTAATGGTGAGCTCTTCCAGCTTTAAAATCTGTAACTAAATCTAATTCGTACTGTCTTCACTAAGAGCTGCTGTGACTGCTTTGAAAGTCTCACTGTTAAACTCACAGTAAAGAAAGCAAATGAAAGTTCTTGCAGTATGCAGTTGCAAAAATCAAACGTACCAGTGATTTTAAAGCAAACCAAAGGCAATATTTCTCACAGCGCATGAGCCAAACTGGCTACAAGATCAAAAATAGGAACAGGTTCAATAGAAAACCATATCATTTCCCTCCCAGTTATTGATTGTGACCCAGTAAACTCAGGAAATCCCCAACCTGCTGGGTGCTGGAAGGGGCCCATTTCCCAGAGAAGAGGCATTTGTTACAGCTCCAGGCAGATAAGGAATATGCTGGATCAAGCTTTATTGCTTTTTCCAGTGTGTGCAGGAGGAATGCAAGTTGGTGCTTCTCTGATTTGACTGGTTACTTCTGCTTTTGAGTTTAGTCCTCCTGTTTGGTTTGTGAGCAGCTCGGATTTCTGAGCCACATAGATGACGTTTATGATCTATTACCTAACACTTCTCTGCAGCAATGACATTCTAGCAGTTAATGATTCTGAACTAGAAACGAGCTGAACAAAATGGCCCAGGCAAAGTTGAAGGAGTGAGGTGTTGGGGTGGGTTTGGGTTGGGGTTTTTTTTGTGGAGGCTAAGACTTGTGTGTTTGGGAGGTGTGATTGTTGGGTTTTCTGGGGGATTTTTTGTGCTTTAGCTGTTTTTCTTTTGTTTTGTTTTGTTTTTTACCTGAATCATGATAAGGTGAAATTAGAATTTATTACCAAAGTAATCTCTGATATTGCAATCTGTAAAGTTCTGTATGCATTAAGCTTTTATTTG
This sequence comes from Nicator chloris, assembly GCA_013400495.1. Classification (NCBI taxonomy): domain Eukaryota; kingdom Metazoa; phylum Chordata; class Aves; order Passeriformes; family Pycnonotidae; genus Nicator; species Nicator chloris. The sequence continues at coordinate 4,537 of WAAE01023424.1, read as the reverse complement.
GTGTGTAGCAGTGAATCATCTAAATGCCATTTCTAGTATTTAGCAACTATTTAAAACATCCTGAGCCTTACAAACACTTCATTAGCATTCTTCCTTCTAAGGACAAGCACCCTTCCTGGTTTAAACCATCCCTCTCCCTTAAAGCTTGCATTGGAAAGGCACAGCATTTTGTCAGCTGTGCACCCGTAACCTTGAAATCAAATCCTTCACAAGACCAAAAGAAATTCTTAGAATTATACTTTGCTATAGCTGTACCCTTTTGACCGCTCTGTATTTTCAGCTTTATTGTTGCATGGGATAAAAATGTCCTGTTGTGTGAATGCCAGGCAGTTGGTAGAACACTTGCAGCAGTCTGTGGCGTATCCCTCCTAAGCTAGGAAAGTTTTGTTCTGGACAGAGAGAAAGGTTTTTCCTCCATTGTAATACTTCAGTAATTTTGAAAAGATAGTAATTCTTCCATCCTGTTTAAACTTTCTAGATTTATGTTGCAGTTGCATTAGAAGCTCATGCCTTGCCCCACTTCTCTTGCTCTGGACTTTTTAAGTGCACTGGAGTGCAGTTTTAAACAAGAGTGAAAGTTTTAAACAGGACAGGTGACCTTTGTGTAAAACCCCACGCTTTAGGAACAGATGAGACTGTTCCCTCTGTACTGTTAGTGGCGAGGAAACCATCCTGGAGATTGTAGCTGAGAAGGAGATTTCGCCAGCATGCCAAAGCTTCAAAGCACTAACATGCTGATGGCTGTGGCAGCCTCTAAAGGTGTGCTGTAACCTCTTCAGATTATTTGGCTCTTCAGTAAAGCCAGAAAAGTGTCCACACCCCTTGCTCTCTGACCACCAGAGAACTGTGACCTGTGCTCAGTGACCTGGTCTAGTGGAAGGTGTCCCTGCCCTGGCAGGGACATGGCAGGGGGCTGGGACTAGATGGTCTCTAGGGTCCCTTTCACACCAAGCCGTTCTGTGGTTCTGTGGTTCTGTGACTTCTCCTGGCATCTGCTACTGAAATGTCCCCTTTTCCTACAGAAGCACACCAGTTGCTATTTCCAGAAGCAGCCATTTCAGTAGGACTACAGGAATTTAAAGACTTGGTTCTGTTTCACTTGGGACCATAATCCTTATGTAACTGGGAAATGGGGGACTCCTCCGGAAAGGCCACGACCAGCTCAAAAGTTGTGTTGTTTCAGGGATTACAGGGACTGACACAAGAGGGATATCTAAGGTCATATCCCAAATTTCCAGAGTGACTTTACTGGCATCAGTTGATTGACTGCACATTTACATCAGTGCAGGCAGCTGAGATCAGAATCTGGACCTTTGCCTATGAAATACAGCAGGGAGTTGAAGAAAGTCTGTGTTAAATATAGAATAAGCTAAGAGCAAAGCTCTGTTTATGTCATCATAACACAGGGAATAAGCCACGGGTGGAATCTGAGCATTCCCAAGAAGCACATCTGTAAATTAATTACCAGGGTCCACCAAAGGAGGCAAAGGGAGTGATGTAAAGCTTGTGACTCACCAGACTTCTAATCATGTTGTAGTTTGCTGCTTTCAGTGAGGAGTGCCTGGCAAAAGTGTAGCATCCGCCTGGAAAGTAGAATGCAGGGATGTCTTGCCTTTTCCTTCTCCTGTGCGGAAGGTACGCTGAGGACAGGGTTGTGCAGAAATGAACCGAGGTGAAAGGAAATGCACACTTACCGTTCTTGGGAATATGTAGAATATTGACTCTGTGTGTAGGCCAAAGCCTGTTTCGTTCTTCCTCTAGCTGCAGCAATTCAGCTAAAAATAGCAGTTCACAAAGCTGTTCTTCAGGCAGACAAAGTTTCCTGGCCTCAGGCATGATTAGGAAGAGCACTGAATTGCACATCCCAAATTGCATCCTTCCTTGTTACTGACAGCTGAGAGTCACAAGTAAGAGAAACATGTAGTTTCCAGCTAGGAAGAATTACCTCTCTCCAGCTAGGAAGAATTACATTTTCAAGACATACCTAAGGGTTAGAAAAACAGTTACACTGTTACCATAGGAGTGTTAGCACTTGAATCTATTTTTTTCGTCTGGACTGTCTTCCCAGGACCTTACTTACCATTATTATTCCTGTTTCTCTGTAACTTGGAGTGAAACTCTCTCTCAGGAAGAGTGCTGGCACAAGGAATGAGAGTTTGCACGTTCAGCCTTCGTGCTGGAGCTCTGTCTGGTCTCCTGCACCACAGGACTGTCACCTTTCCTAGGCACAAAGGGCCAGTCAGAGCAGAGAAAGGAAACGGAACACGTGTTCTTTTTGGGATAACTTTGTGTGTCAAACACGTCTGGCTCAGAAAGAGCAAGGTTAGAGGCAGCCTGACCTGAAATAACCAGCAAAGGGCACCTCTAAGAGCCCCCACCCGGGCTGCAGGTAACTGCAGATGAGCCTCCAACTGCAGCCATCCTCTCTGCACACATTTAATTTTATGGGCTCAATATACACAGAGGCTGCATAGCAAGGACTAAAAATATATCCCTTCCTAATGGTGTGCTAAATTCAGTTTTAACTAGTGTATGCTTGAATTAATGTATTCACTGCACTGAAGTTTAAATACCTATGGATGTTCAGGATTTTTTTTCCCTCTGGGAAAAATCCAGCTTTCACAACTCTTCTGTTCCTTTCACTGAGCATCCTGAATGGGCTATATAAACCTTGGCTACAATTCCTGAGCATCTACAAATATTTTCTTTAAGTAGAATATTAATAGCACATTATCTTCTAAGGCCTCTCTGCTTGAAGGTCAGCTGAGTATTTTGCTGACATAAGCCTACTTTTGTTTTTGCAAAAGTGGAAAAAAAAAGGGAAGCTCTGTCAGGCCCATAAAGGGAGAAGGTCACTTTTGTAGATGTCTGGCAGAGATTGCCCTCGGATATTTTCATTTGCAGCTGGCTGGGGACTAACAGGGTTTGGTATGGTTAACGGGGCACTGGAAAGTCACAGGCTCTGTTTTCCTCCTGTCCTCTTAAGAGCTGTGCTCTGTGGCATCTTCTTAATAATACTTTTTTCCCCTACTTTACTACTAAAAAAAAAAAAGTACATTTGATATGATACTTATCATGTTACTCTGATGGTTGCCTGGGTCCATGGTGCTACTACAGCTTATATTAAAAGGAGATCATATTTTGTTTGTGTCAAAGTGGTGCCACTAATCCGATTTGCACTTGACCATTTATGGATTTAGGTGTCTACATGCATTCTTTTAGTCTTGTAAATGTGGGGAAAAGGCAGGAGTAAAAATTGGAATAGAAAATTCTTTTAAAGGGAATGTAACTTCAAGGAATCGTAGAATGGTTTGGGTTGGAAGGAACCTCTAATTCCAGCCCGCCAGCTATGGGCAGGGATGGTAGATGAAAATCTCACGGCTTCTTAAGTTTAAGAATTTGGATTTTTTTTTCTTAAGAGCTTCTGTTCACGTGATGGGATTTCAGAAGATGATTACCTCAGAAGTTAAACTCTGCAGGTTTTACAGTGCTATTGTAATTTTATTGTATCACTTTTCAGTGTGGACTAGACCTTACGTAGCATGCTGAAATCCCCAAATCCACTTTTACTTCCATGTTTTCCTGCTGTAGCATTGAAAACTTCAGCACAACACTTAGTTATTTCTCAATACATCTTTTTCAATGGGAATTTTAGAGTGGGGACATTTTTGTACAACCAGATGTGAACCGAATCAGTTAGATTTGACCCAAATTAAAGTTCTCTCAAGACAGCACTACTTTATTTCTAATCTGGAAGGGGTCCCAGAGGGATGTAGAAAGTCCCTTGGCAGGGATCAGCTGGAGCTTAGCACAGAGGTGCAGGAATTAGAGGGCTTGGTCCAAGTGCCTGTTTGAGAGTTAATGCTTTATAAAACCTGGTTTGACTAGTTGTTCGTGCTGACTCACGTTATACAGGTCAGACCTGCAGCCTAATCGTGTGTGAATATCAGTTTCTGCTTGACTCAGTGTCTTCCAGGACGGGGTGAAGTTGTGTTTTGCAACTGCAGCACATTCGTACTTTAACCCAAATTCTTAAAAATTATTGTATTCTGCAAAGGCGCATTCCTGGCGTTTGCCACAGCCTCGCCAGAATTGGAGGGTTTGGAATTTGGGGCTGTTTTGTGGCTGGAAACAAATCCGGTACGTTCATACCTTCCAGATGTTTGTGGCCAAGTCAGAAACACTTAAAACAATCAATATTTGGAGGGGGCGGAATAGGAGGGGGATGTGTAAGACCACCTCGTTGTGGGGGGGAGGCTGGGGCTGGCGGCCTACGGGGTGGG
>WAAE01023423.1:0-20825 GCA_013400495.1 Nicator chloris | reverse complement strand
GTTGCCATCACCCCCAGGTGTTCCCCATTCCCATCACCCCCAGGTGTTCCCCGTTGCCATCACTCCCAGGTGTTCCCCATTCCCATCACCCCCAGGTGTTCCCTGTTGCCATCACCCCCAGGTGTTCCCCATTCCCATCACCCCCAGGTGTTCCCTGTTGCCATCACCCCCAGGTGTTCCCCATTGCCATCACTCCCAGGTGTTCCCCGTTGCCATCACTCCCAGGTGTTCCCTGTTGCCATCACCCCCAGGTGTTCCCCATTGCCATCACTCCCAGGTGTTCCCCGTTGCCATCACTGGCTCTGCTGCAGGTTGAATCCTGCCAATTAACTGAGGAATCTGGCTCGGCAGCACCGGGTTACACCAAAGCTTTTGAAGGAAGTAAATCCTACTGGATCCTCAACTATAATGTGTGCCCTACAGTAGCTCACTACTGGCAAACCTCCTCCCCCCCTTAAGGACATGAACTATTATATCTCATTTCTTTCATATGCCATAGTCACAACAGAACCGTCTTCTGCTCAAGAAAAGGGTTTATAATTGTTTAAGGGTGCAGTCCTACCCCAGGACCTCACCCAGAGGGTACATCTGAGCCCTGATCTCTCCCATTCACTGGAACCTGAGATTACTGGAACAGGCAATGGTGTAGAAATAACATCCTGAAATGTAGCAAAAAAATACCAAAAGAAATTATTATATTAAATAGAAAATAGTCTGCGCTCATAGTATTCAAAATTTAAATAAGATTTTTAATAAGAAAGAGTTAAAAGAATAGGCAGTAACTGGGTAGTGTTTTGCTTCTCTGCAGTGCTTGATTTAACAATAGTCTGCATAAACAATAATTACTCAGATTAGCACCTCTTCAACACCTTTTCAAAACTGTGTAATTAAAAAAATGAGGGTGAACTAGGGGGAAAAAAGGTTTTTTCTCACTATTTAATATTAGCTATATGCTATCAGACTCTGAACCACAGAATTTGGGGAAGGCAGCTGGCCCTTTTTAATATTCCTTTGAGCATCCATGGTGCCTGTGGCAACCCAAGGGGCTCAGTGAACGCTGCACTGGCAAAGAGCTAGGTCACTCTGGGGCTGCCCCTGTCCCTGTCCCTGTCCCTGTCCCTGTCCCTGTGTGTGACCAGCTCCAGGCCAGGGTGGGTGGGACACAGCAGCAACAGGCCTTACCCACGTCAGGATGGGTTTGATTTTCACATTGTCAGAGCCTGAAATATCAGTAATAGTAATTCTCAGGAAGGGCACTGACAATGTGTGCCAAAAGGATGTTAATTCCAACTGCTTAGGGATGCTGGACCATCCCGGGCTGCCTGGTGAGGATGTGGAAAAGCACCTGAGTGCACACAGAGAAACACGATCTCTTTGCTGGCTATTTCAGAGAAATTGAGACGCTTTCAAGGCTGCTGTAAGAAATCCTGGGGGGAATTCTTGTCAGCGGGGCTGTTCACTGCAGGAAGGCATCACCCTGTGCAGAGAGAACTTTTTATTCTCACCATTTGGAAATGTCTGGGGAGACAAGAGAGTTTTTTGTTTTAGTTGTAGAATGACAATGGTGGGGGAGGTTTCCCTGTACTTATCAGCTCTTTTTTATATCCTTTCTGTAGAAGGGCCATGTGAATACTGTACTGGGTTAGGGTGTGTGCAAGCACACATTATGTAATTATGTATTTTATAAAAGTGTAACGCTTATTCGTTTTGACAGTTTCCCCAATGCCCCATGAAAGAAAAACCAAAGCAGTATGGTTCAAAGCTGCTCTTTTTGAACTTATTGATAGATTTAAAAGTAATGGCTGCATGACAGATTATTTTCTTTTTTCTTTTTTACTTTTAGAAAGGGTAAGTCTTGGTGTTGCAAATATGAGTCAAAAAAGAGAGGATGTTAAAACACTGTCTTCTAGCTATTTTCTAATAGTGTGAATATACACTCGTCTCTACAATCTGTTTTGATCTGTCTATATCTTCATGCACACACATCTATAAATATGCAAATATTTAACTATTTTTCCCTTTAATTCTTCTTATCTAAAAGGCAAACATTTACATCTAGGTTTCTAGAACCTCAAATATTACAAAGTATCTTTACTGTATTATTTTCAGTGGAATTCTATTAATTCAGACCAACTGTGTGACAGATTTTATCATTGTGCCTCCAAAATTGCCAATTCCCTCACAAAAAAACAACTCATTGCAGACTCCAGAAGCTGACTTCCGACTTGCAAGCATTTTCGCTGGTGTCTAATGCTCATCTTTGTGAGTAAAACCAGGGATGAAAACACCTTTAATTTAAAGTTCTGGTCTCAGTCAGTAGAGGTGATAGATGTAAGTAAATCTAAGGATTAATTGAGGATTAGCTGTTAGTCTGAGAGCCACATTAACAGAGATGCACAGGCCAAACCTCAACCCCGTTGGCATCGGATGCTGACAAACACCTATGTGTCAGACACACACCTTGATGATCCCACTTGCAAGGTGCATAAAAGCAGTTTTAGAACACTCTGGGCTCACAGAAAGAACAGAGCCCTAAAAATGGAAACTCATTCCGCCCAAAATTGATGGATGTTATGACCAGTGTGGCTGCCAGACCAAGGAATCAGTAACTCAGGTAAGGTCAGCCTGCTGCTGGGTACTGAAACATGCCTGAAGCAATGTGGGACATCAGCAGCTTACAGAAAGAGCTGATACTCATCCCTTTACCATGAGCTGTAAAGTTATGATGAGTTGGCATAAAGGAACCCCACACAATACTCAAACTATGTCTCAAATGAATTAAAATAAATGTTTATTTTTATAGGCTTTGATTTATGAAGATGAGAATTTTATTTGCTCTGAAAGTAAATCATGTTTGCAAGACTGAGGCCTTTGTCTCAGTAAAAATACAATTATCCCAGTTAAATCTATACATCATGCTCAAGTCATATCGTGTATATGTGCCAATAATCAAAAGATGTAAAAAGAATATGTGAAAATTTAATTACTTTAAAAAGCAATCCAAAGAGTGGACAAAACATCAGGCATATTCTGCTGCTCTTTATTTCTTCTTCTAATGTGTTCATTTAGATTTATGAACAGTTTATCATTTTTTGATGTAGAACTGGATTTCAAGTTTTCACAGTATCTTTTGATCGGTGAAAGTTTTTCTTAATACTCTTCCTTAAACTCAATGTCACAGGAATACCTACATGTGAAAAATGTTTTTAGTTCATAGCAGAATACTCTTTCTCCAAAGGAAGCCAAACCAAAGTTTCTAAAATCTCTCTTTTTCATCACAGGGTTCAATGAATCCCCATAGATTACATATCCCACTGATTATTTATTTGAATTGTCTTGATCAGATAGATGCGTAGCTGCATAACAAATAACCTGATAACCAATGTTAGAGACATTAATTTTCCACAGCACTAAATCTTCACACAATTCAGTTCTTTCAGTCAGAAAAGCATGTCCTATTATATATGGCTCATATCTATATAGAAATCTCCAGGTAGTGTAATTTCAGCTTTCAGGGTGAAAAACTTCACTATTTATTGAATAAATGATAGGTCTTTAAAATCACCAGCAGACATTCATACTGACTAACAACTTGAAAACGAGGCAAGTCTCTGTTGCTACAGCTGTAATGGGAAAATACACCAAGATTCACATGATATTCATGAGCTCAAAATTTACTCATAGATAAATCTTTGGAAATCCTATTAAGAGTAACACCTTGAGATGTCATGATTAATCCATACTAGTCCTTCAGGAAATCTTTGTGTAGTCACTTTGAATGCCTCAGTAATTAATTCCTCAATGTCACTTAGCTTGACTCAGGAACATGATTTAGGCTATGCTGGAAAAAATTTATTATCATTGTAGATGAAAAGGATATATGACAATTAGGGATAATTTATGCCCTTTCATTTTAGAGGTAATTATATATTTTCATTTTTCTTCAAACATGATTCAGATTTTGATACTTTATTGCACAGGTACATACAGAGAAATATAGAGTTTTAAAACTTTTGACTGTGGGATAACATGGAAATATTGTTCATTATACATTTCTCAGGGTGGGGCAGAGTGCTAATTTATTTGGTCCAGAAGATGATATACCTCTAGTCACAGATACAGAATAGAGAGAAATCTTAGTACAGGGGGGGGTTGATAAGTTAATATTTCCACTTCAGCAAAGAAAAAAAAAATCACTTTTGTACATCATACAAAACCATTATGGCCTACGTATAAAAATGGGCAAATTACTGTATTGATGAATACTGTCAATTATTTTGACTGAGCTTTGGTGTCCTGCTCTCATACATTTCTACATGTGCACATCTGAATGCCTGGTGCACCTCCAGACTGTGCATTACATTTAAATCCAAACCACTCCTGGGAACTTGCTCTACCTGTGCATTGCTGAACCCTCCTTGGGCTGAAGTGGGAAGTGCTGGGATTGTGGCAGTAAAACAAAAGGCAAGCCCTGTCAAAGGCAGGCATTGAGACAAGACCTATGAGAACGTAAATAAAGGAGGCTGTTTGGAGCCTGCTTTGGTTGGAATTACTCAAACTCATAACAGCATGAAGATGAGTGATTGATAATGTGCATTTCTCACCCTCATTTCTAGTCCTTTTTTTTATTTTTAATTATACAGGCTAAGAATTTCGGGGGAAAAAAAACGTTGGCCAAATGAAACCTGTCATTGAAGTAGATGCCCCATTCTAAAAGGGGGAAAGCATCAAATACAACTTTGATATCTCTACAGTTTTGTCACTGGTTAAAGATGAACTCAAGATTTTATATATTTGGGGAGAGAGCATATCTTTGGAGGGAATCTAGACAAGATTTCTTAGATATTTAGCACAAGAAGTATTTTCTTGAATTTACATGCAGAATAGAATATATATCTAATTAAATAAGCTTTGTCCATCTGAACATCTCAAACCCATCCATAGGCTTCAGCTACCTCATTTTAGTGCATTTAAGAGCTAGCAGGACATTCAAAGCTACTAGATCAGAGTTAAATCCTTTAATGGTGTGAATCTCAGATTCAAATCCCCTAGGAGGTGAACCATTTCACTTGTAAAATTTATTTGTATTTAAAGTACTACTTGTAGGACTTTAACTGAAATCACACCCAAAACTAGAGACTACTCATGGAAAATAAAAGCATGGGAGATAAAGAGGTAAAAAAATCAACTGCTGTGCCCAGAATCCAGTCTTTAACAGCAATATGGTTGAAATTCAGTGTGTATGTGCACACATAACACACACATGTACGTGATATAGAGAAATACACATCTATACTGGATATATGCACTCATGTGGAAATACATAAATATAGGCATAGGCTGACATAGTTTGACAGTTCTACCTATACATGTTTTATACACTCTGCCCTGAGGCACTGCTCAGACTGCTGCAGGAATGACCATCCGGGGCTGCCCTGGGGTGACAGGGCTTGTGGCCTCCTGGCAGAGTGACACAGATCCTTTCAACTCAGTGTAAAGCAGGTTTTAAATGCTGATTTACTACTGGGACAAAAAACATAAAAGAAAACATTTTGCAGTGAACCAAAAAGGGCAAATCCCCCAAAAAAGCAGATTTATTACATACTCCTGCTGTACAGTGACACATTTTCTACTGCATTTCCCCTCTGAGGTGAAAACCATAGCTTTATACCTCAAAACTGACTGCTTCTAGGTATGGTTTAAGATGATTGTAAAAGCAGATGGCTTGCTAAGAACTCTAATAGTCTAACACTTTGTCTTGGTTTGAAAGACAGGTGTCTGCCAGGGAAAGCTGGAGCTTCCCTTGGAATGGAAAATGTAAATCCCCTCCCTCCAAATTATTACAAATTTGCAATTAAGAGGCTTTCAGGCAAAGATATGGGAACAGGAATAACAGTTCTTTACTGGGAATATTAAAAAATACAAATGTAGAACAAAAAAACAAACAACCAAAATCCTAGAAACACTGAAAGTCAGAACACAACTTGACACCCTGTTTGGTCAGGGTGTTGGAAGCAGTCCAAAATAAGTCCTCCTGGAGTGACAGATGTGGTTCTGTTGGAATAGAAATGATCCTGTAGAAGGGTCCAGTGGTGGTGAGAGGGCTCCAGTCCTCTGGGAATCCAGTGGAAAAACAGGTTATCCTGGTGTACTGAATTGCCGGTTTTATTCAGGCAGGAATGCCTGGCTCCTCCCTCTGGGTGCAGCATCTCACAATGGGATGATGTAAATTTATCAGTCATGTGGTGAGCCTCAATGGCCCATTAACAGAAGATATCCCTCGGAGGGAGGATGGTTCATGGAAGAGATAAAGAAACAGTGCCCTACCTGGTTTTAACAGCTGGCCCATTAACAGAATGGACACCTGCTCCCTCCCCTGTGGATTTATGAGATAAAGAAAAACACCTCTTCAACCAGCTTCAATCAGATGGGAATAGAATTCACATTTTTGGTTACATATTGCAACCCAAGACACACTTGCATGATTGTTTTACTTTTTCTTAATTTACAGACTTGGAGGAAAACAGACATTTGTGCTCATTGTCAGGTTGGAAAATTGAGAGCTGAACTTCAGGAGGCAGCAGATCTTTTCTCTGCTAGAGAATTCTGTGGTATAGCCATTTCAGTACCTATTCCAGTGCTGTTCCTTTTATGACATTTTCACCCCTTCTAACCCAGATATCTGTGTCCTACAAAAAAGGAGATAGTGGCCGACATTAAGGATACTTAAGTAATGATATCCTATCCTTAATATTAAAGAAAAATCCTTAATGTAAGAAAAAAAACCCCAAGGTTGTTATTGTTCCTTGGCAGAAAGATTCTATTGTTTGGGTCACCAGCCACTGAGAGCCATACATGTTAAATGAGGCTTGAACTATATTTAAAAAAGGAAAAAAAATAAGTGGGATTTGAAGTGTAAAGACAATTACATTGGAAAGGTAACTATCTCTTCTTCAATAACAGCAGTAGAAAAACTGAGGAGAGCCAAATGGTGACACAATGCTGACTTTGCACAAACAGACTGCATCCATGTTTATTTGCTTTTCCTCCAGACTTTTATTACATTTTTAAATTTATCTATTTCTATTCTATTGATTCTCCATAGCAGTAAAAGCTAAATTAATTTTGTTGTGTGGGTCATTTGATGTATCAGGAGACATATTTTGCCTGTTAGACATGGTTTAGAGGAGACAATGCAAGTCTAAATGTCTGAGGTTTGGCAGTTTACAAATCAATTATTTCTGTTAGAGAGCCAACTGCTGCACATACTGGGAAAGAGATTATATCAGATTACTGCACTTTTAATTAGCTGATTGTGACAGGCAAGGCTTGAAGAGGAAAAGAAATCAATCAGAAACTGCCAAACCTGGTCAGCCGAGTACATAGTGCCATTATTGAATCTTAGACATTGTTCTGAAGCAGAACTTGATCTCCAGGGCTCTGCCAGGGGACCTGCCTCACACAAGTGATCCATCTTAGAGCGAAAGGTTATTCTGGAGCAAATATTTCCAAGCATTTGTTATAATTAGCCTCTGACAATGTCTGTCGCAAAGCAGAATCTCATTAGAGAGGAAGGAGGAACAGAGCACACTCACCCCAGTGACATGGCAGAGTATCAAGTGCTTCTGCACATGGGAAATGTGTGTGTGTAGTACATGCACATGGGGATGCACTTTTGGGCACAGAGCAATGCATTTTGGCTGACAGAGTCGAGAGAAATTTCTTTCACCCGTCCAAGGGACTGGAGTGCTTCAAAACTGAGCCACTATTTGCTTTTCTATCTCATTGCCTTTATAACAAGATAATTCTAGAGACCCAGAGCATCCTGTTCTGTAAAGCAAGATTTATGGCATGCTGTCTTAGAACCTAATTTTCTCATGCCTTCCCCTCACACAGTGACTTGCTCTATAAACTACACATGCAATGGCCTTACATCAAGATGGTCCCTCGCTGTGCAGGCAAAGGGAAGTCAAGGTTAGCACAGCTGAATTATGGTAAAAACCCCAAAACATTCAGAGACATAGAACAGGTTTCTACATTTTTACATGTATAAAAAAGCAGGGTGTCTGGCTCTCCTAGTGTGTCAACTTCAGGTTAAACTTTAGGAAGCTTTGAGCTTTAAATTGTACGTTGGCACAACTTCTTCCAAAAAATCGTCCATGAACTGACAGAAGGGCAATGAAGCTGGTGAAAAGTCTGGAGCACAGGTCTGATGAGGAGAGGCTGAGGGAACTGATAGTGTTAATTCTAGAGAAAAGGAGGCTCAGAGGAGACCTTATTGCTCTCTACAATTACCTGGAGGGAGGCTGGAATGAGGTGAGGGTCAGTGACTTCTCTCAAGTTTACAAGTGAAGGTATGAGAGGAAATGGCCTCAAGTTGTGCCAGTGGAGGTTTAGATCAGACATTAGGAAAAACTTCTTCAGTGAAAGAAATGCCAAGCACTGGAACAGGCACCCCAGTCACCATCCCTGGAGGTATTTAAAAGAAGTGTGGATGTGGCACTTAGGGACATGGTTTAGTCATGAGCTTGGCAGTGTCAGCTTAATGGTTGGACTAAAAGGTATTTTCCAACCTAAGTGATTGGGTGGTTCTATCATCCTCATGCAGATATCTGGGTGACAAGGACCTGATAAAGTCCTTTCAGCCTCTCCTGTGCCTAGATTCTGCCAGAAGAGCACATTCAGCCTCAGTCTAACATTTATTGATGCCAATTATATGGTTCACCCAAGGACTGCAGTTGATTCAAAATCCAATAAATACACACTTCAGAAAATGTTTGGATCAAAATGACATTGTTCAGCCCTTTGCAATATCAAAACATTCCTGGTTAACTATTTAAATACCTTCAGAATTTCAGCTGTAGAATATATTTTGTTCTGGAGATGGAGAAAACGGCTAAGCATTTCTTATTCCAGTACATGAGCATCCTACAGTGTTTTTGTTCCATTTGCTAAACTTAAAGTCCATTTCCAATCATATTTATGTGGTTATATATGTGCCTTTCTTTTACTCTGTTGAACAGGAAGGATATTACCTAGCAATTAAAAAAAAAAGGTATATTATATGATAAGTAAAACCACTGCATGTCAGTTTTGTGGATTTTGTGAACGTCTGTGCCTGATGTTTGGCACCCTGTAGCTCCATGTGGGGGGCCTGTTTTGTCTAGTCTTTCTTTGGGTTTCATTGATTAGGTGGGTGCAGAAGCAGAACTTCTTTGTCACTTCACTGGAAGCTGTCTGGATGGCTGCAAAGTGTATCATAAATCAATTCTGCTCAGAGGACAGCTTGCAACAAAGTCAATAACAGAGCAGGAAAGCACACATGCTATCAGAAGAGCCAGAAAAAAAGAAGGGAAAAGCCTGGTACATGGCTTAAAAAAAATAACTGAGCTGCAGCCAGCTTTTGTCAAACACATGCTACAAGGCCCCATTGCTTGTTTGCTTCAATATCATGTTTTTAATGCCCTGCCAGTTAACACATCATCATGATGAGGATTCAGACTAAAGCAAGGATCTTCTGTGACCAGCTGAAAAGTAGAGGGTGTTAGTTCACCCTTCAAATATCAATTTCTAATTTTACCCTACTGTAGACTACCCCAAACCTTGGAGGATTTATAACTACATCTTCTGCTTTTGTATAATTTTTGCTTCTCAGTTCTATTGCAGGCCTCTTTTTTCACTTTATATTTCTGTATAGACATCTGCCATAATTATTCCTGCAATACTAGTTTACGTATTAAAGGTGGAATAAATTTTATTCATGCAAAACCTACTTGGGTGATACCACTATACATCCTATTACTGTTTCTGATCCTGTCTGTCCCACCTCTTATTCTTCTACCCAGAGTGTCCTGATCCTGGTAAACCATCCTGACACCCATTATATATGATATATATTATGATGGGGACGAAGAAAATAAAAGTTCACACAAATTCATGATGTTCTCTTAAAGTCATTGTCAAAAATCACTTGTCTATGCTAAAACAAGTAAGTAACATTACACAAAGTGTGTCAGAGTTCAGATAAAGTCTTAATTTAAACCCCAATAATTATCTGCTAGTTAGAGTGCTGAAATCATTAGTGTAATTTGCCAATGCGTGTGAAACCACTAATGAAAGTCCTCTGGGTTTAACACAGATTTAAATTTTCTTATAGTTTGTTTCCATGATGAATATTAATACTCTGGGTCTCCCAGTTTCAAGTTGCTTATTTTTTGATTTTATTCTCTAATAGAAAGGTTGGTTTTCAAAGGAAGCTTAGTGCTTTTTTGCTGGTCCCTTTGTTCAAAAGTTTAAGGATTTTAAGCAATTCCTTTGAGAGTCATTAGTCTTAACTTAAGACAAATATGAAAGTTAATTAAAAGTTTAGTTCATTGACAGATAAAATAAAACTTTACAGTAATTCACTCTGGAAAATAATGAGCAGGATTAGCTACCAGCTAATAAGTAAAGACTACGACAAAAACACAATTTAACTTTTCATCACTGCGGTCAGAAATTGTACATTTCTGGGTTTGTTTTGATCTTTGTCTTTGCTTATTAGCAGTTATCTCTCCATAGTCATTTCCACACCTCCCTACTTGATTACCAAGTCCAAACAAACTTCTGAGAGCAGCTAAAAAACAACAGGAGTTCATATCACTAATGGTGGTTTTCTTTAGAACCAAAAGTGGAGATGAGCCCTGTGAAGGTGTAACCTTCCCCTCCTGCTGCAGTCAAAGAAAGAGAATTTGCTTTTCATTCTCTGCAGAGTTTTTCCCATCTCCCAGAATAGCCTGAAGGGAATTAAATTTTTTGCCTAACAAGCGGTGCAGTTTGCAGATTGATTTTTTTTTTCCTGGGTGGTTCTACCATTTCTGCCTTTAAGAATTAACTCTGGAATTTGATGACTGCTCCAAAGATGTTCTGACCAACAGGTTATACAAAACAATCTTTTTCAGCACTTTGAGTTCTAGGACAAACAAGGAAGGGAGACACAGAGACTGCTGCTTTTCTCTCTGTGTAACTGCAGCATTGCTTTCCTGAGAGCAGGAGTTCTGTTTCTTATTAAAATAGACACTGGGAAACCACGGAGAATGTTTTGCTTTCCCCTGCACTCTACACCTCAGCAATAGATTCTTCCATTCCCTCTGTCTCAGTTGAAATCTTTTCCAAACACTTTCCAGCAGTGCCTGTTCTTTTCCAAACACTTTTCTTCCTCATCTTATTGCTAATGTGTGATGAAGGGAGCATGAATTTTGAATGTAGCAATTATCATTCAATAGATAGGTTTAAATGCTCTAAATGCTACTTAAATCCACAGAGGAAAACTTTTTTTCATACTGATGGAAGAAAAAAAGCCATTGAAATAAAGTGGAATCACTTTTTATAAAATTATGTCTCTTGAACTGCTGTTGTGGTTTGACTCTCACTACTTCTCTTATTACAACTTAAGATAAAATCCCTTAAAGGTCTCTTTTCTAATTTTTTCAGCTAAAAATGTGTGTCCCATATATCATCCTGTGCCTGATTCTGACCAATGTAGAGAGTCACACAGAAATACACAGAAATACACAAAAAATCCCCTGACTTTGTTTTAAATATGTAGCTCGAACCATAGCCTGGAGCATCAAGAGATTTGCTAAGCTACAGAATTGAATTAGTTTCTAAAAATGCATAATTTTTTCTGAACTTATGTTGACTTAGGATACATCATCAAAGAGCTAGTTTTCCTCATCAATCTCTGAATGCATGTTATGATATGCAGGGGATTTTGAATGGTGGCTTTGAATGGAATGACAGCTTTTGCAACTGTTGAGGAGTCACTGTACATTTATCACATTCCATGAAGACAGGGTAAGTTACTGAACCTCATGACTACTGCTTCACAGTGAGGAATCTTGCAGAGGTTTACCAAAAAAATGTGTAATTTGCTTGTCATTTCATACAGGAAAAAAACCTTCCTAAACCCTTTGCTTACATAGTCAGGGTCCTGGCAGAAAGAAACACCTTGACCTCATGAGAGACACAGACCCTCGGCTGTACTTCACAACGTGACCGAGGTGCACTGGAGACCACCAGGCTTCACCCACTGCTTTGATGCAGAGAGAAGGCACACTCCAAGCAATTACCAACACAAATGTGTACTCAGGACAGTCCCTTTCCTGCACAATGATTCGCAACACACCCGCTAATGGTCATATTTAGAGACAGTAATGTTTTAGTGGGGGGTAAAAATACCTTCCATCATAACAGGCAATAGAGAGGAGCTTCAAGCCAATTAGAGAAAATGGACCACATTTTCAGTGAGTCAACATTCAATAGCTCATGATTTAGAGAAGTATTCACCTTGAAATAGTCAATATGTGCATTACACATGGACATTTAAACGAATACCTCACCCATAGTTTAATTAACTGTGCAATTAGCAGTGTTCTAGTATGACGACTGAATATTCTCTGCACAGCTGAAAAGAAATTCTCCAGAAGTGAACTCTGTGATATAGCTGGTTCCACAGATTGTGAAGAGATCCTTATAGATGTCCAGGGAATCCTGCTTTTATGACACAAACTTATTGATCTGTGAAAATTTTCCAGAGGAATGGAAGTATAACAAGCTGTAATAACAACCAGTGCTCAGTGGCTGGTGAAGCGCAGAAGCTTTAGTTACATGCTGACCAACAATTACAGAATTGTAATCCCACTCATTTCCTGGAAGGTAAGTGAAGTCCAAATTAAAGATGAGTCTTCTGTGCATCACACTACATAACAGCTCTGTGGCCATCTCTGCAAAAAATGAAACATCTCTTTCATTATTCTCTGAAAATTACAATATCGATTTTTATTTTCTAATTAACTTTAGGAGGTGAGTAGCTGTATTTTGTTACCTTTCCAGTCCCTGTCCTTGACTTCCCAACTGGAGCAGCAGGCTGTGCAAGGTGAAGGCTTCCCAAGACCTGGTGGATCTGCAGGGAGAGAGCAGAGGGCTCTTTCATGGCTTCTCTTGCCAGAGGGAGCTCAGGAGAGAGCACCACAGCTTTGCCTTATTCCCCACACCATCCACTTGCACATGGTGCTGTCCCCTGGGCTGGAAGGCAAGGAGCTGATCTTCCTTCAGGAGCCACACACTGTGCAGGGGTGATCCCAGATAACTCTCTAGGAAGCTCCTGCGTATTTCAGACTAATGTCACCAATAAACACTGTTCTGGAAACATTTTTAATGAC
Source organism: Nicator chloris (assembly GCA_013400495.1). NCBI lineage: Eukaryota > Metazoa > Chordata > Aves > Passeriformes > Pycnonotidae > Nicator > Nicator chloris. The sequence goes on along the minus strand of WAAE01023423.1, from coordinate 7,623 downwards.
TAAACATGGGCCTACAGTGATGTGAGACACTCATGAACAAAACACTGGAAAAATGCCATGGGGCAGCAGACTTTTACTCAGAAAATGCTGGGGGAAGGAGAGAAAGCATAGAAATATTGATCAAATGGCAAAAGTTTTGCACTTTTTGTTCTATTACAAAAAGCTCCAAGTGCAGCAAGTTTCCAGTCAGATCAGCAGATCTTAAGGAAACATGGAAATACTGAAGTTTTCAATTTTTGTTTTCATTTGAGTTTCCTTAATTATTTTTGTGGTAAGGTACATACAGTAAGTATAAGGTACATACAGTAAGTTTAAGGTACATACAGTAAGTATAACCCTGCTGTCATTCAGCTTTACTGAACTCTGTGGTCCATAGTCAACTTAGTCTTCAGAATCTATGTGCCAGAGGTTAAAAGCTCTGATCTCACACCCTTTTGAAAAACTGATTTGGTAAAGCTTGTCATTTTAAGGGATGGACTGGCTGCCACAAGTGTAAGGATGCCTTTTGATTTTGTTACTTCTGTTCCTATTTAAATCTGTGGTCAGACTGCATGAGCAGAATTCAAGCTGTAAAATGCCTGGGGGGGTTGGGAAGGCTGTAATAAGAGCATTCCAGCAGACAGTGATGGTTCTCCTATGAGGTAAATGCTGCATATCAGGGGGTTCAAATACTACTGGTGAAGACCACAGGAAGGGAAAAATTAAAAAGTAAATAAAAAATAATCTCAGTCATTGTAAAACCCAGGTATTTATTTTCATAGCAGCTGATCTATAGGAAAAGCAATAGACTCTTGACCAAGATGCAACAGCAAGCCTGGCTTAGCCTTCTTAACCTTTACCAATTGGTTTATAAAAGTTTAACTGCATCTGTCTGTCTTCTGTGGACCTGTGGAGAAGACACATCAGGGCCTGATATAGATACTGTGCAGGGCAAGAACAGAACAAGGAGGAGGTTTCCAAAGTCAGCCACTGGGACGTGCAGTACCTTTTTTTCTCTGCTTGGCCATGAATAAATCTTTTTTAAAACAATAGTATTTTCTCCTGGAAATCACTTTCCTGTGGTAACCTGCAGAAATAAACTTCTCATTCCCCAGAAATATCCTTATGGACCTGCTTGGAAGCACCTGTAATAGATAAATGACAAGGTCCTAAAAACGGCCTTTAAATTCATCTTAGCAAAGCATCAAATTTACCTTAGTAAAGAGAGGTGCTGAGCCAAGAGCACCCTGAGCCACTGGGGGCCAGTGATTTGCTGCCATGCTGTTGAATTCCCCTCTCCTGCCATTCACGTCTGAAAACAAAAGGGTGGCATTTCGTGATTGTTGCTTGCAATAAAGTGAAGATGATCAACATCTGAGAATAAAGAGAAAGCAACGAGCTGCTTGGTGCCGCGAAAAGAAGACAGAAGGGCTTTTCGTCCTCTAACAAAATTAAAGTCTCCTTTCAGAAGAAAATAAGGAAACCCCCAGAGATAATGTACACCATGTTGTGAGTTTGACCTTGGTACAGCTGGGGAAAGTTAGACAACCCAAAAGTTATACAACCAAATTTTTTTTCTTCTTCCCAAGTGGGAGTGGTTTTTCATGCTGGTAAACTGAACGTCATTTTGTGCCTGTATTTTAGGATGTATTTAGACAAAAGCCAATTTATCTTTGAAAAGAAGTGTCTCCCACTAAAACTCTGAAGTATATGGACTAATTATTTACATCCTTTTTATGAACAGAAAAGATCCGTTTATTTAATGTTACAGTTCATTAATTAACTTTCTTCATAACAGCCAACTGAATTTTTTGGTGACTGTGTTTTGTCTGGTTTTACTTATGGCGATCAGTAAAACGACACACGATCTGAAAAAGTCATGGATGCAAACTGCCCTTCAAGGTACATCAGTATCAAAAGGTACTCTGTGATTCAGTTTGTGTTCTGAGCCATTCAACCACAAAAATATCACAAAAATATTAGCACTTCATGACACTTCTCAAATAATTTCTTTCAGTTCCTGTAACTGAGAGACAATGTTGCAAAATAAACCCCACAGAAAAAATGGCTAGGAGATATAAATTAGCCTATAAATTTATTAATCAAATAGCATTGTTGGGATGTACAGGCTTCATGGCTGCTGCTGCTCCCAAGACTGTCACTTTGTTGGAAAGAGCTGTCATTCTCTCAGTGGCCATTTATTGCTCAGGCACAGACGGCGTTTCTGACAACTGCACTCTCTGTTATTCAGACTGAGAGAGATTCTAAGTAACTGAGGAAAGAATGTAACAAATCTAACACATTGCTGACCTCTCCACTGCCAAATGGGATCCTCCCCCTGCTGTCATATCAGTGGCACAAATTAAGAGGGTTTGTGCACTTCTATGATATTCCTCTGAATGCTGACGGTGCAGAGCTGCTCTTATGTATGGTATTGCCTCATTACAGGAATTAGTTACAAATCCTCACAGAAGTCCTGAATTTTTAAAGAAAGTGCTAAGGGCACAGGAGAGGTCACACGTGTTGAGATCCAGCCTAAAGCATAGTTCAGGAAGGTGGTTTTCTCTGCCGGGCTAAATTACCTGAGCAGAGTCCCTTATATACTCACTTGTAACTATGTACCTCAGCACAAGTGAACCATAAATGCACAACCTTGAGACATCTCTTTTGTTTACCAGTTTCCTGCTTTCTTTGTACAGACTTCTCAGGCTACTATAAATCAAGTAGATTAGCTGGTCTCCTTATGGGAGTCCTATCTTAAAAAAAAAAATATTTTTTCCCCTTTCTCCATTTCCAAAGGTACAGAGAGAAGGTTGAAACCATTATTACCAAGAACAATCACACATTTAGGGTGTTCTCAAAGGTGAGGTGGTCTCTTATCAAGCCACCTTTCTTTCTGAGGATTCTTTATGGGGTAGCTCAGAATGGATGCCTGCTATCTCAAAGGAAGGACTTGGAGCTGTTTCCAAGGGACCATCACTGCAGTCTGAACAGGATATTCTGTAGACAAGAATGGGAATACATCATGTACAGTATAGACAGTGTTCCAGCAAGAGGGAGAGAACAAAAGGAAGACAGCTGGGAGAGAGGAACAATTGGATTGAATGTACCTAACAGTTTCATATGGAAAAACCTTCATTTACTGAGTTTGAGGAGTAGAAAGTTCAAATTCAGAGTTTGATAGATATCATTACTTTTTACCTTGGGTGACGTGAGTATTACTTGCTGCTGGTGTTACTAGCCACGATGTCTCAGAGGGTGATGAGGACAAGAACTCAGAACATCTCAGGAAAAACAGTTTTTTCTGGCCACCTGCTCAACCACCAACTGTTCACACTTTTTTTTTTCCACTTTTTTAAGCAAATGTGCCAAAGGATATCAAAACATATTTATCAGAACAGGAAAATAATAAACTATAACAAGGTGTCAGATTAAATAGGAAATGTAGTGGAAAGATATATTAAAAAGGTTTGAAAAACACTCCTCTTGCTTCTGTCCTTGAAAGGTAAGTTAATCCCTCCAGTATTATTTTCTAGTTCAGCAGCTCCCTGCAGCTTCCTGGGTTTTATAGCCATAGAAAGCCAAAGGAAAGGCTCCCTCCTCCTGCTACCTTGAGACTTTTGCTCCTGGTCCTCCTCTTTCCTCTGCTGCTCTCATATCCTCACATCCCCCAACACCTCTCCATGCTGGGCACATGCACCAGATAGAAACTTCTCCCCTCCCTCCACAGCAACCACACAGACCAGACCTTTCCCTTCTGCTGCCACTCCATCTCAGAAGTCAACTTAAAGGTCACACGGAGTCCTTGGGCACACACTGGGACAAACCAACCTAAAAGCACATCCGTTCTGCCACTCTGTATTAAAGGGGGGCAGCTTCATTTGTGCAGACCTACAGATATCTGAAATGGAATTTTCTGTTCTATGGAAAGAATTTCTTTCTTGCTATTTTTACCATTTAAACTCAGAATGAAAATCAGAAAATGCAGCTTCTAACCTGAGAGAAATTCCAGTTTTTACCTACTTAAAATAATTCAAAATATGCTACAGCATATTTTCTGTGTGGAATAAATCAGCACATTGGGTATTTTAAACACACACTGATTTTTTTATTAAAATAGACATGATTTCAAAGGAAGACTCAAGCATCCTATTTCAAAAATGCCTTTCCTTTTGTTTTAATAAATTTCTCTTACAGCTTTCCTTAGAAGAGTGCCAATAATTTAAATTCAGTTCAGGAGAGAAACAGAATGCTTTCAACAAGCAACAATTCCAGTTGTCTATTATGTTAAAAGCAAAAAACATTATAATAAACTCTGCATCCGATACTCATGAGGAAATAGCTAAATTTATACGTAGGTTACAACTTTCAGAATCAGTACGTAGCTGTTTTCTCAGAATTCCTAAAGATTAGTCCTCCTTTAGCAGGACAGCTGAAATCATTAGGTCTGTTCCTTTTCTTTTCTCTCTTCCCCCCTACTATTTTTAGCAATTTGTTTTATTTTCAAGGTGAAATACTTCCTTTTATTCAAGGCATCTTTCTCTACTGAGGATTTCTAGGATTAAACTAAAAAGCTGCATGTTTAATATAGTGCCATAGAGTGTAACATTCCTATCTTATAACTTATCAAAGACTCATGGGGTAGGAAAAATGGTCTTACAAATTTTCAGCAGGGAAATGTAACTTGTACAGGCTTCAAATAAAATTCACGTGTGACAGAATCTTGTAAACTTCTTAGATTTCTGAGTGCTAGAGGACAGCCCCCTGTGCTGCATTCCCAGGCAAAGGCCCCCAGTAATCCCCAAAATGTCTCATGCTGGAGCAGTGGAAACCTTTAGGTGATGGTTCAGTCAGAAGCTCAGCAATTTTCTAGTTTTAAGTTCTAAGTATAGAAAACTGAGCCTGAGGCTACTATCCATGCTGTACTCCAGCTGATACCAGACCAGTGATGGCTTCAATTATTTCTTTTTGGAGATGTACTTGCAGAGAATCTCCAGGTGTGTTAAAACTTCCCCTTTCTGGTGAACGTGCAATCTGTGTCTGCACCACTCAGCTGAAACATTCCATGGCTATGGAAACAACCACATTCCTCTTGGGATCACACAGGGCATGGTCAGTAATAGCACCAGCATCCCTGGTTTAAAAATGGAGCCTGGGAGGAGTTGCTGAAACACAGTATCATTCATTCATTCTTTCTTTTGGTGAAGGTTTTTCCTTATGCTGATGTAAATTCAATATGCAGTCAAACTGCCCTCATACGCAGCCATATGTCATTATCACCACTGCTTCCTCCAGCTTATCAAGTTGGTCACATGGATGATTCCTAATCTGCTATGGAGTTTAGAGTCTACTGTAATCAAGTCAAAGTAGCTTCAGTTAACAAAGATCTATGTATTAAATTCCTAAGTAAATCTGTTTGATTTTGAACCTGGCAGCCAAAGAGCTGAATGAGAGGACAAAGTACAATATCCAGAGGACAGAAAAAATGTCAGGCAGCTAAAGATGAAGGACCTTAGGTTCTGCATTTAGCACAGGGGTAGATACCTGAGTCAGAGGTGGATGCTGCCAGGTCTGCCAAAATTATTCTTTCCCTTCTTCAGGAAATTATGGGTGTTTGCAGGCAAATAATTGTAGTTGTCCCCTCCCTTGGATCCTCAGAGCACATTTCTGATGACACAAATATGGTTTCTTGACTGTATTATCGAGGTGCTTCATTGTATGTAATGAAAAGGGAGGCCAAAAGGAAGCAAAGGAAAAAGGTCTTCCAACACATCTCAGACCCCAGCAGAAGTCCAGTGTTTGTAATCCTTGAGTTCGCTCTTAATGACAACCATAGTGATTTGCTTGAAGAGAGGTGGTAAAATAGTACACTGAACTTGGGAAGAATTCTGTGCAGTAACTAAATTAACAGACCATCTGCTGCTTTTACAAGAAAAATTGTCTAATTATTTATAATTGTGCAAATTCTATCATGGTCCTTTATTTCTGGCATTCGTCCATCCCACTAGCTGTCATGCAAAGCTGCTCAGAATTAAAACCCATACCCCTTCAGCACCTCAGCAAAGTGTCACTGGCCAGGGCTCTTGTTCTGATGGATGGCACCAGTGACAGCTGCCAGAAAACACACTTAAATTGCTCACAGATATCTCGAAGGTGTATGCAGCAATACACATTACCTAAAAAGAACCAATATATATCTTTCTGCTTGTCAGTTTTGTACTTGTACATTCTATTCTTTAATACCAACCCTTAAATCCAATTTCTCTGGAGTTAGTTATTCAGACATCACTGGTATGATTAATAAAAACAGAAGTGGAATTGACAATGGCTAGATTAAAATGCCAAGCCCAGCCATCAGAAGCTCTGAATTGGTGGAGATGTATTGACAGAAGTGTGCCAAGGGCTTGGGTACTGTTGCTTTTAATGCCATTATTTCAGTATCATATGTATACTGGCAGAACATTCATCTCCTAAACTTTACTACTGAAATAAGCCTACAATTTATTTTTTTTTTTTTAACTGTGAGCTGATTGTGGATGGGTCATTTTCTTTTTTCTTCTATTGTTTTTGGCTAGCCAGCTGTATGCACTTGATTTGCAGTGAGGCTGATTTTTCCTAATTTTTAAAGCAGACACAGCCTGCAGAGAACTTAAATGGATCTGTGAGACTTTCTAGACAAGACCCATCAGTGGATTTTGGAAACACAGCTTCCAGTCTCCCAGGAATTTGTATTTTTTGTTTAGCTTTGGTCAAAATGAGACCAACTGCTTATTTTTACTGTATTCAACTAATTTTGAATTTAATTAATCTGACCAGACTAATTTTATTTTCCAATAAAACCTATTCTGTCAAAACATTTCTAATCAGCTTCAATAGAAATGACAAAATCCATTTTTCTCAAAATTTATGTTTATCGTCAACAACCTTCAGCTCTGCACAAGCTGTATAGTACTGACAGTCCCCAAAACCATGGATTAAAAGTGTTTAGAAAGTAGAAACACTGGGGAGAAGTCGCTGAGATCAACCTTTGGGTCAGATGAAGAGGCCCCAGATGAGCACAGGTCTCCAAGCCAGTGGCCTGGGGCCAGAGCTGTCTCTAATAAGCAGTGTAGAGATCTCCTTTCTGAATGTCAATGATATTTACCTACTTAAAGCTATGACCACAGTTAAAGAATCACACTGAGGTTCCCTTGAAAATGCAGGTTGTTATTTTACAATTAGCATAGTATATAGACACAAAGGACACGGCAGTCTCAGCAATAGATTTAATTCAGCAGCTAAGCCTTGGCAGGCAGGGTACATCTTAAACACTCTAAAGCTGTTGATTTAGTTCCTGTTAATTTTAGCATGGAAGAAGCTGACCACACATTTGTTTCATGGTACTGCTGTATTCCCAGCGGGTTCTGCTCTTTCTTGGAGATAAATATATTTACTATTTTTAGGTTTCCTTTTAAATATTTTTAATCAATATATAAATAAGACACAAGTAATATCTTCCATCAGTAAAACATAGGCATAATATATTAAACTATTCCATCTCTTAACGTCTCTAACAAAAATAGCAAGGTGCAAAACTGTTTCTACTTGAACTGTGCCATTTCATGCAGAAGTAGACATTTAACTGCTGTGTGCACAGCCCGTCTC
>WAAE01023422.1:3928-18047 GCA_013400495.1 Nicator chloris | reverse complement strand
AAGGTCTCTTCCAACCTAGATATCCTGTGAAATGTTCTATGAATTGCATATATAATTTGTTGGGGCCCTGTTTTATGCTTGAATATCTTTGGGTTGGAACAGACATGCTTGCAATTTTCATCAGGGCTTGCATTCCTAAGTCTCTCTCTCTATTGAGGGATTTAAATATACTTGCATTTGTGGAATTTCGATGGGGGGCAATCCCATGAGTTGAGAAATCCCTGCCCCAAAGCATGGGTCTTGCTGTGAAAACTCTTGAGTTTTGCAGTCCCTGTTCCTCTGTATAATGTCTCCAGGTGGATTCAAACATCATATATTACATTGAAGTACAGAGCAGTTTATTAATTTGCTTCATGTCAAAAGGAGTTAATTCACTGGCAGTTAAAAATCGAAGCATATTTGCAACTGCAGGAGACCCCAGTCCATGTTTAGTGGCCGATTGGTGTAGCTTGGAAAGGACTTGCCAATTAAAAGGGATATGTCTATCAAGTGCGGTCCCACTACCTCACAGGACTGGGAATGCTGCAATTGTCCCGCCCCCTTGCTGCCAGTCCTCCCATGATAGCAAAGGCATGGGCACAGAAATTCGGTCGACCCCCTCTATATCCCCACTTGCAACCCCCATCTGTTTTACCTCCTTCCAGAAGCTAACTGTATCATGTGCAGGGGTGGTATCCGATAGGAGCAGGGATGGAGCCGGTACCGGCAGTGCAAGCGAGACTTCCTCTTGGGGATTGGCAGAAGGGCAGGAGCTTGGGTTCCCTCTGTGGGGGTCTTGGGTATCCATCAGCGATATAGGTCCCTCAGGCTGTTCAAGCCTTGGCTCTGCAGGCGTAGTGGGGCGCGGTGCAATGTGGCAGCAGGCTCCGGCTGTGCACTGCCAGCGCTTCCAGGTTCCAGCAGGCACGGTGGGGGGAGTCCCAGCAGCCGCAGCAGGGGCGACCCTGGCAGCTATGCAGGCACTTCTGATGCCGGCAGCTCAGCAGTTGCTGTGCGGGCTGTGTAGATGCACGTGGCGCCAGTGGCAGCAGGGACTCCGGCTCTGGGGCTGCCAGCTTAGCTTCCGGCTTCCAGCACAGGGATGCTTCCGGGTTCTCTGGAAGGCACGGCTCCACTGTGAGTGGGCAGGCTATTGGCAGGCCTCTAGGACTGGATCAGTCAGCTGGAGGCGGAGGCAGGCTGAGCTCTTCCATGGCAACTTGGAGCATGGAAGAAATGGCGAATGGCTCCTGCAGGCACGGCGGAGACGACCCCCAGCCGCTGCACGGGCGGCCCTGGCCACTGTGCTGGCACTGCAGGGGCTTCTGGCCTTTGCAGCAGGGCAGCTGCCATGCAGGCTGTGTAGACACATCCAGCGCCCGCAGTGGGGAGGAATTCCGGCCCTGATAGCATGGCCCGCCAGCACTGTGGGCCTAGGGAGCTCAAATAATGGCCATTTCCCCTCTAGCTGCTCTTCCCGCATGCCCGGTGCGGCATTTCTTCCTCCACGGGCTGCCCCCTGTGCTCAGCCATCTCGGGATGTTTCGGCAGGCTGTACCCACAGTGCACGGGCCCTGCCATCTTGAGCAGGTAGCTCCCGCACCACGTGGCCACCATCTTGAGGGACCAGCGTCCACAGCATGTGGCATCCGCCATCTTGGGCAAGTGAAGCAGCCGCTTTTATGTTTCTCTTGACTTTTATCAATTTTAATGTATCCATTAATATCCTCCAGGTAGTTAAAACACTTATAGCAATTTCATCACTTCTAGAGACAGAGTCAAAAATCAATTGGCCGGCTTGTTCCCAGATTTTAACACTAAAGGCAGCATCTATGGTGATTTCTACACCTTGGCTCTTGCAAAACTGTAGTAAAGTCTGTAGAGCCCTCTTTTACTGAAGATCAGAGTCCAAATATGCTCTATAGCTTTGTCCTCTGCTAAAATTTGGACACCCATGCCCCCAGCAGTGGCTTACCCTTTTTATGTCCTCATCTGGATGACCGCAGCTCCTCGGCTGTCGGCAGCTCCTCGGCTACCTTCTTCACACAGCTCTCCAGGCTGGTTTTCTCTCACAGCTCTGGCCACCTTTCTTTTGCAGCTCTGGCTGTATTTTCCTCACAACTCTCGACTGTCCGTCTCTGGTGCTCTGTCTCCTTTCTTTTCTCGTGGCTTACTTATCACGTTGGCGTGAACCAAATGTTGCAGTCGGGGGGGCAACGGAGAGACAACACGACATCAGAAGTTCATGTGGCAGAGAGATTTTAATGGCGTACACATCTCTTATATAGGCTATTCAAAAGACTCCGTGTTTGAACCTGATTGGCTATGATTTGGTTACCACCCAGCACACTGGCCAATAGCTACCTGCTTACGTTTTTGTCAAGGATTGGCTGGCATCTGCTCTCTGTAGCCAAATCCCTCCTCCTCTCAGTGCGGCCCATAGTCCAGCTGGTGCTGTCATACTGAAGTTTGGGGAAAAAATTGACAAAGAAACACTTCTGTGTCTTAATGGTTTATACTAAGGAGTTCAGAAGTGTAGACCTGTGTCGAAATGCTCTTGCTTTGCCATTACCACCCTGGAACATATTGCTGAGGCAGGGAAAAACCTCTGTGTCAAACCATGGGCACTACAGGACTGCCCTGTTGTCATAGGTTACAATGTAAGATGTGCCCAAAGTATGTATTCTTTCACCATCTCCATGAGCTGTTGAAACCGGGTGGGCAGTGTTTGCCTTGCTCCCTCTATCTTCTGATTAATGGGCTCATCAACTGTCTCCGGTTATCTTATCTCTGGTTAATGGGCCATCAAGGAAACAATGCACGACTCATGAAATGATATCAATCCATTGTGAGATGCTCCACCCAGGGGGAGGAGCCAAGCATACCCACCTGGATATAATCTGGGACTTGGGACAGCACAGGCAGCCTTAGCCACTGGATTCCCAGAGGACAAGAGCTACCTACCAGACCTTTTCTACAGGATCACTGCTTCAACAAGACTACTTCATCTGGACTGCTACTACCACCCTAACTAACAGGGTGTTGGGTTCGTATTCTGACTCTGTCAGTGGTCCTTTGTACTATTGCATTTATCTTTTTAATCTTGTTTTTTACTTGTTTTGTTGTTTGTTTCTTTTTCGCTCTATTAAATTGTACTTCTGACTTGGAGTCTCTCACTGGTTTTGCTTTCAAACCAGCACACCTGTGCTGGTGGGACTGTGCTTGGTTGTGCAACCAGGGAGATAAACAGCTTCAGGAGTGTTCAGGTGACCTCTGTGCCTAAGGGAAACTTCTTATTCAACTTTCAGCCTTGTCCCCAGCAAGCTCTCCACACAAGAGCATTACAGCTGCCTTGTCTGAAGCTGGATGCTTCCTGATTTGAGAGCACTGACAATGCATGTTTCTAGGCAGAACCAGAGTGGTTGTTGCATTGTTCAAACTGAGCAGAACAATTAACCGGACAAGACCATGGACCGACCTTGTGGTAAAATGCAGTGTAAGAAGGAAATATCTTCTCTAACTGCTGAACTGCTTGAGACCCTAAATGCATGTCGTGGTTCCAGCCCAGATCGGTGGGAGTAGATGCCTAAGATTTTTAGCTTTTTATATTTTTCATATATTTGTAGCTTTGTAGATTGTTAAAGCATGACTGTAGCTTCTAGTATTTTTCCTATCTTTCTTCCCTACATTTAGGAACAATAAGCTAACCTTCTAAACACATTCCTAAATATTGTTTAGTCTTATTCCGAGAAGAGAACCAACTGCAAGGATGTTCTGTTTTCCAGCCAGAATCTGGACCAGACATAACAAAAGTGGGGCAAAAGAAACCTCTGGACTGCTTCCAGTGGGGAAGGACCCCAGGAATTGTTACCTAACCAATTAACCTTTTAAATGGACAGTATGTGATAGGCATATTAATTGATTAACAATTTAAAAATTGTAGAATTACTATACCACTTGCAATTTTCGCCATATTGTGTACCTGAAAGCTTTCAAGTACAGGTTTGCTTTTATATTCACTCTAACTTTGTTGGGAATATCTAGTCTATTTTCAAGGCATCAGAGGGGGCATGGCCAAGACATTGTGTTATTCGATAGAACCTTATGTCATTGCCTGGGACGGGAGGGGATCTGTCTGCCATTGTTTTTCATTGTCCTGGTCTTAGTGAGCATTTTGCATGCAAATCACCCTCTCTTTGTATGTTTTTGTCATTAGTATTGTTGCTATCACTGTTTGTTTTCTTATCTCATTGCTGTTTCCAGTAAATTGTTTTTATCTCAACCCTGCTTGTTCGGAGCAGTTTTATTTACTTGGAAACCTTGAGAGATGGCCCAGGCAACAGGAATGTGAGTGTATGAGATCATAAGAGCTTGAATGCAAACCAGCTTAACAGGGCTGTACTAAATCCCTCATCATTCAGCTGAACCCTGTCTTCATGTCTATTGTTAGTCCTGATTTCAGATCTAACAAGCAACAAGACCAATATGTGGGTGAAAGCACTTTCTTTAAAGGTGTAATTGTAACTTTGACTTTCATATTGCAGGCTTACTGCTTTGGTTTGGGTTGAGTGACTTAACATCACAGCTTTATGAACATAGCTACATGGACAGTGTCATGATTTAACCCTAGCCAGCAACCAAGCCCCATGCAGCTGCTCACTCTCTCCCCCACCAGTGGGATCAGGGACAGAACTGGAGGGGTAAAAGTGAGAAAACTCGTGGGTTGAGATAAAGACAGTTAAATAGGGAAAGCAAAAGCTGCACACTCAAGCAAAGCAAACCAAGGAATTTGTTCACTGCTTCCCATGGGCAGTCAGGTGTTCAGCCATCCCCAGGAAATCGGGGTCTGTCATGTGTAATGGTGACTTGTGAAGACAAATGCCATCACTCTAAATGTCCTCTCCCTTCTCCTACTTCCCCCATCTTATATACTTAGCATGATGCCATTTGGTCTGAAATATCTCTTTGGTCTGTTGGGGTCACCCCCAGCTGTGTCTCCTCCCAGCTTCCTGTGCACTGGCAAGGTGGTGTGAGAAGCAAAAAAGGCCGTGGCTCTGTGCAAGCCCTGCTCATCAATAACAAAAAACATCTAAATATTATCAACACTGTGTTCAGCACAAATCCAAAATATACTAGCTGTTGGGGGTTAGATTTGTTCCCTTTTCTTGTAGAATTTTTTCCCCATAAGCTGCTAGGGGAACTGAGTACTTAAGGGTACTTGGCCAAAACAAAAGAGGTGGCCAAAAGTTGGGAGGGGGAAGATAACGGATGTTTGGGGGAAGGGAAAGGAGGGCGGGGGACAAGCAAGGTCTCATTTGCTCTGGGCGAGGAAGGAGGATGGTGAGGCTGTCGGTTTTGGCTGCGAGAGGAGTTCACAGTCAACACCAACTCCGGGGAAGGCTCCCACCCCCTGCCTGTGTGCTCGGGAATTCTGCGCTCGTGTCCTCCCGCCCCTGTGCTGAAGCTGGGCCGGCCCTGCCCCGCTGCCACCGCCACTTTTTCTTCAGCACCGCTCCTTCTTGCTACGGTGGCCTGGCAACCCCCTGCCCGTCTGGGACATCCTGCCATTCCAGCTACCACCACAGAACTTCTGATTCGTCTCATCCACTAGCTGGGATTTTCCACTGTTCCAACTCTGCTCTCCAGAAAGCACCAAGATCAGACTTCCCTGGGCTCTGCTTCACAGAGCCCTCGAGGTTCCTGGTTCTGTATTGTCATTAATGCTGTAGTAGTTGTTGTTGTTGTTTTGTTTAGTTATACATACTAGTAAAGGACTGTTATTCATACCCCTACTACCTCTGCCTGAGAACCCTTTAATTTTTCTAAATTATAGTAGTTTGGAGGGAGGGAGTTGGAATTCTCAAGGGAGGCCCTGCCCTCCCCAGCAGATACCTGTCTTTTTCAAACCAAGACACTAGCCCATACCAGCCACTGTGAAGAAAATTAACTCTATCCCAGCCAAAACCAGCACAGCAGAGAAATATTTAATAACAACTTACTGTTCAAAGAAGTTTTGGTAAATGGAAACAATTTATACGAGAAGGCTCTTCCTTAGAAGCGTCAGCTTTTAGTAATGCCCCAGATAACTAAATTAGGAAGTGTATACAAGATATGATTAGTGTGAAACAAGAATGGGCTTCTGCTTCTCAAACCAGTCTCTGTGTAAGTTAACCTTGCTTCTTGACTCATCTTTACCTCTCTGACTTGTGGCTCTATTTTATTTCTTGTTTAGAAGGTTCACATCCTTTTTATGAGACCTAGTTCACTCTTCACATTCAGGTCTTTGATTTAAATTCCTTATTTAACAGTGCACATAATATAGGGGTTTGCTGCTGTTAGTGTTCATATGTCCACTGCAGCATCAAGGGAGTTTTCAGGACTCACAAGATTTAATTTATGTGGTCACTCATCTTCTAACTTGGATCAGAGATGTGGTCCTAATTCTCTAAAAGCACAATGAATGTCAGTAAATATTGTTATGGTGCTGCTGGGAAATGAACCCAGAACTGGGACTACATCACCAGGTAGGTGCCCAGCTCTGGCACAAGAAATTACTTTGGACCTAAGTCATAATATCTGAGGCTGAAATATCAATGTTGGTTCTACATTAATTTTTAATTTGTTAATAGTCAACTGCGGGGGTCGCTCTGTTATTCTAATCCTGAAGCCTTTCCCTGTCTGCAGTGCCTTTGGTTGATCCCCAGTCTGACCTCAGGTATATGTCTTTGTGGTGGTTTGGTCAGGAAGTGATTTTTCAGGAAGTCATAGCGGTTATAGAACTACGTGTGCGTGAAACACGGACAGGGTAAAATATCGGAGAATTCCGGAAGACAGTCCTTTTGCTTTTCCGGCCGGCCAGGAGGTAACAACTGGCCACCCCTGTGGCCTGGCCACGGGGGTGGCTTGGGCGGCCAGGCCTTGCTGCTCTTTCCTGTGAGGGGAGAAGCTAGCCTGGCCTGGCCCAGCCACTGGGCCCCCTTTCTCCCCCCCTCCCAGGCTGCTGGAGGGGGGAAGGGGGGGGGAGGGGAGGCTGCGGCTCGGCTGCGCTCGGGGCTGCTGTGCCTAGGACTGCAGTGGCATCAGGGACCGGGCTGCATCCCGGGTCTTGTGGTGGCTGGCGGGGGTGCGGGGCAGGGCTGTGTCCCGAGTCCCGTGCTAGCTGGTGAGGAGGGGCCAGGCTGTGCCGCTGGCCCGAGAAAGGATGAGATCTTCCCCTCACCCTCCCAACACCAGCACGGCTTTGAAATTTGACACTGTGAGCTGCAGATGAAGAGGGGAGAGAGAGAGAAAACCTGGACAAAAATATTAACCCCTTCCTTCCTCCACAGATGGACACTGTGATTGGAAATAGAGAGACAGCATGGAGTGAAAGAACTGATAAGGCTATTGAAGGAGGGATTGCGGAGTGGACATTTTTAGCTGGACTTCTCTTGCAAGACCATGGAGAATGGGCTATTTTTTGGTAGTTGTTTGGGGAAATGCTGATTCTGGTCAAAGGTTATGGACTGAGAGAATTTTTGTTGTATACTAGATAAGCGTTTTGAAATGGTACCCCAAACCAGCTGAGAGGCCCATACGTAGCTAGGGAAAGGCTACTATGGGTGGGATTTCACAGTCTGCAGAGTTTCTAGATGGCAGATTTGTGACATGAAAGCCACGGGAGGACTGGTTTTTCTTGTGGCAAAGGTCTCCATGGGACTCAAGAGAGACTCCTGTCCCAGAGTGATGAAAAGATCTTGTGGGAAAGTGAATAGATTGTGGGGGGAAGAGAAGTGTTTTGAAATTTCAATTTTTTTCTTTTCTTCATTCTTTAGTGTGTGTGAATAAACTATTTTTGTAACTCTTAAGTTTAGGCCTGCTTTGTCTTTTATTTTCTCCTAATCATTATTTCACAGAAGAGCAAACACTGAAACCATTCACAAATTGGCAAATGTGAAACTACAACATGAACTGGTGTTTCTGCCCGGTTGGAATTTAAAACCTAAGACAGTCTTGAAAAAGACAATCCCTTTAAGGCAGCATTCTCAGCTCTAGTGATTTCAGCTCAAGTGGTTTCAGATCTCAGACTGTAGTTCCCAAGGCGATCTGCATTCCAGGGACAGCAAGTGACTCAAGGTAGGAGCGAGGCAGGTCCTTTTCCCAGAGATCCTTTAATGAAGGCTTCCAGGAACAGACTGGGCTAGCCTCTCGGGCTCTCTTTTTATACACTCAACTGAGGGCAGGGACGAGAACTTGGTCCAATCACAACAGGAATCGAGGAATCATCCAATCGTGTGGAGGATCAAAAAGTGACCAATCACAGAACTGGAAAACCAGGAAGTAGGATAACTACCAACCAGAGGGAAGCGATCTGCTTGAGGCCGCAAAGCCCCATGGGAATGTTTTTGCACCGTGACTTGTCTGGGACCTAGAAATCTGGGGTTCAGAGGAAGAACCAATCCCTGGGGGGGAGTCTGCAGGAGGCTACAGAGCCTCCTGGGGATGTCCTGTTCTCTCGCCGCGAGCTGCGGGGAAGCCCCCCGCCGCCCAAAGGTTGCTACACTGTAGCAGTTCACAGGGCAGTTGACTCTCCACGTCAGGGAGCTGCCCCATGGGGTAGCCTCGGGGGCTACCACAGTCAACAACACAGTGTGGCTAGCGATAATGCTGCTTTGCAGGTTCTGAAACTGCAGGATGTCAAGGTGCTTTAAACCTATCTCATTGATGTAAGAAACAGGCTGCTAGTACTTACTGATTGTTTTTTTCTGGCACATAGTATTTAATACTAAATGCACTAATCCAGGCTTTGTGTGGAAGAGGAGCATCCATTAGATGAATTGTATGCTTGATGCACTAGAAGCATTAAAGGGAAGTTTTTGGGATTAGATATTAACACAATAGTGGCCTGTAGTTCCTGTTCTTGTTGGTTTTCTTGTGTGTTAAATGTGTGGTATATTTAGCAGCATGCTGTCAGGAGCCATCATAAGGCACGCAGCTATGGGAAGTGACGATATGCACAGTGAGGAGCCTGGTTATGCCTGTTACAAAGAAAGATATACAGCTAGGCTGGAATAACTACTGAATTTCTTGACAGCTGAAGCTAGGATGTAGTCCTGCCTGTGTTAGTGCTCCCTGCTGAGAGGGAGATTATATTAATATATGTGTCAAGTCACTGTAGTAGTTATTCATAGTGACCGAATCAGGATTTAATTCAGTGGTTGGTTGATTCAAAGGAATCTACTCCACAGTAAGGTACTGTAAAGTAAAGCACACCTTTATTGGCCTGGCCGGGGGAAGCATGCAGCATGCAGGCGTTAATAGCACACCTCCACGTGCATGTCCATTGTGCTCATCTTACAGAGGTTATTTATATAAGTTTACAAGTTCGGCATCTGCTCTTATTTCGTTCATTTATCTAAAAGTTACAGTCTTAAGAGTTGGGGTCTTACATAACTTGTGGTTTTGTTGAGATAAGTCAGTCAAGACTCCATTTTCTTCATGCAGGAAAATCCAATTCTTTATTCACATAACTCATTTTATACAGTTTTCACAGACCCCGTGTGCAACACCCATTGGTTGGTAGTTTTCTTACTACTTCATTTATTGGTCAGAAGGTGATTTGTGTGTATATGCTAAGGTTCAGCTTGTTTACATTTTTCCTTTGAGGGTTCTTATGGAACAGATCTAATCTTTATGCAGGTGCACTTATTTTTCTCCCTGAGAATAGATTGTTGTGCTAACGAACTTTTCATACCCAAGATTGTTTCATATGAGAACTTGCAAGTTATCTGCACTTAGCTAAAGTAGCAGGGCCTAATCCATATTTTATAAGACCTTTCTTTTATAACATCTTTTACCTGTCTGCAACATGGTTTCCTTATCTTAGGGTTACAAACACGGCGCGCTATTCTTATCTAATACATTCATCACACCTATTTTGCTAATACATGCTTAATTTTACTATTACACACTTTTTTGCTATATTAGTTATACTTCATCTATAAATGTGTATTGATTATGTTCCTATTCTCTATTACATATAAAAATTACATTTCTCTACCCTTTTGACAGCTCTCCCATTTGTCATTAAAACAGCAGTTAGCATGCTTCTTCCTTCTTATCACTTAGCCCACAGGGGCTAAACCCCTGTTCTGCAGAAAAGTGGTTAGTCAGACACATTAGCTCACATTCCTTTTTCTTATCATCTTAGTCCACTTGAGTTTGTTTTTTTCAAAAGCAATTAGGTTTAGGCATAGCATCTAGCATTCTCTTATCATCATAGCCCCTTCCANAAATCGTGCGATATCCATCTTCCTTTTCTCAGGATCGTAAATTTCCAATATCCTGGGTTTCAGTAGCAGGTCCAGGATGAGCTTACTTCCTCCTTTTGTTTAGGTGATCACAAATCTTCACATACATTCTAAAGGTATAGTTCTGAACCTCTTATTGCAAAGCAGCTTAAAGCTTATAATAATTATTTGCAAGCGATTATAATTTTATTGTTAGAGCAAATAATAATACTTCCCTATTCTTCTATTCTACTTATTAAAAAGGCCTATAAACTCTTAGTAAGTAAAAACCTTAAAACTCATATTGTGAAAACTTTAAAGCTCACACTATTCACTTATGAGCAAGCAAATATTTGTTTAAAAACCTTATTCCATGTTTTTATCCTCGGTGATTTATTAAAACTTATCTTTATAACTTTCCCATGGCCGTGTTCCACACATTTCACAATCACAATTACATAAATCACCTTTATTTACCTGACACGAAACACAATTCCGCATTTCACATGCAGAAGCTAAACACTTAATTTTTATTAAGCTCTACTTTATATTAAGGTGCTTGTATATTAAGGTGCTTATGTTAAAGGAGTCCTGTGTTTCATATGTTAAAGGAGTCCTGTGTTGCAGGTAGAAACATTTAGGTTTGTATTTTCAGTCAAATAGCATGGTATCTAGTAAGACTTTTATTTTTCTGACATATATAGATTTCACTATGGCTTTGCCCTATCCAAATAGAAGAAAAATAGCAAACCTGAAGTACAGACACTAATGAGGATGCCAGGAAGTAAGGCAGTAAAAGAGGAAACAAAGTGACTGTCCTGGTAGCAATATTGTGAAAATATTTGTCATAGTGTAACTTAAAAATTGAAGTTCTTGTGCAGTAGCTGTAAATGCCTATAAAGGGCTGAATCTTCTTCCAGGATGATCTATTTGTTACCAAATATCTGAAATATCAGAATCAGACTCTCCAACACTAAAACTGTGTTAAAGAGGGCATAATTTATTCAGGCCTGAGGTGCATGCAGGGGAATCTAATCTAACACAAACACGTGATTCTACAAGAGGGTTACTTATATACAGTTGCTACATGCATAGTACAATTTACCTGTTATCATAAATCCCACCCCATGTTCCCAGAGATTCAGTCCTTTGTTTTGTCTATCACTGCATTCTTGGGCCAAATGTCGTCTTCTTATCTCTCAACTGTCCTTGCTAGAAGCAGTTTTCACAGGCCTTGTTTCTCTGCTAAAAGTTTCACTGGCACAGTAAAAACTGAACTAACCCTTTTGTATCATGTTGAGTATAACATCAGGGGAGTTTATTCTTTTTCTAGGGACTAAAAGCATGATAGTTATAAACTGGGGAAAGGGGAACGGGTTGGTGACTGTCATCTCTACCGCCTTGCCTACTGAGTGTGTTCAGTGGTGTCAAAGAGCTATGGTGAGCAGGCAGCTAAAATCAAGACACCAAGATAAGATTTCTTCAGTTTAAGCTCAGTTAGAGGAGTTAAACATAAAGTGAATGCAGTAATGTTTGGGTACTTGTAGGTGGGGGACTGAGTTGCATCTTTTCTCCTCCTAAATTAGTTTGTCTCACTGTAAATGACCTAACAACAAGCTGCCCTACAACTCTGACACTCTCTAGTACCTAGTAGCCTGGCTGAATTAAGCTCAGATAGCTGATTTGCCTTATATCAGTGAAATTGTGGGATGTAAATGGTTCTGTGAGCTACTGCTTTATTAAAAAAAAAAAAAATTATTGCCTAATTTGGTCTTTTTGTCTCAACATAGAATTGGACTTTTTAGTGAAAAAACTGACCTGTAATCATGGCTGCTGCTGCATCTTTTTTTTTTTGTTCACCTAGAAGCTATACCTGTGTAGAAGACACAGGTTTTGCCAAGAAAACTTACAGTTAGGTCAACTCTGAGTTTTGTTGTCTCTTGCATTTTAAATCTCAGTCCTTGGGTTGTTTTATTATGTGTTGGATCTTGTGAAACTGCATGTAAGCACAGGAGTGGACTTTCCTGGGGAAACCTCAGTGGTCCAGAGTATTACGCGACAGTCGTATGTTGGGAGACAGAAATCATGACTCGAGTCCTCTTGATCATAAGACAAACAGCCTGTTTTATTGCTCCGAACTCTCTTATATAGGGAGTTCAAAACTCCTGGATCTAGACACTGATTGGTCTGAGTATTAGCCCTGCCCAGCTCCTTGACCAGTGATATGTTTGCTCTCTGGACTGTCTATGATTGGCTGAGGTCTCTGCACGAGCTCTCTTATTCACCTAGGGACTTCTAGAACAAGCCGGGTCAGCTGAACTGGACTTGCCATGACCAGATTTATTTTGTCTTAGCTAAAGACTAGCTGTGACACCGCAGGAGTCTGCAGCTTACACAATGCAAACACTTGAGCTGAAGTGAATGTGTTCTGCCCTGGGTGAATCTCTGCTCTGCTCCCATTGTAGGGTGGCATGTAGAGCTAGGCATGTCCTTGCTGCCGTAGCCATAGCCACTCTCCTCTGTGGTGGTCTGGTGACAAGAGGTATTCGTTTGCTGCTCTTGGAGCCATACTATTTGTGTAACTGACCTTGAACTGTGGGCTAGGATTAGTTATGCAGATCATAAATCTTTTGGTTGTGAGGATGCTGTGGCAAATGACTGAGGCAAGGATTCAGTGCTGCTGTAACATACCCACAGAGTCATTATCATGAGCAGGCATGTACAGACTGTAAAGCCACATGAGCTTCTGAATTTGTTTCATAAAGGTGAACAGAAAAACCTTTTCCTGCGTATGTGGCACTCGGGCCTCATAAAATTTGGGTTGCAAGGCAAAAGCATATGCCAGTCTAAGTAAAACAGTAGCCAGGTTCTCAATGGCTCTAATCCAATCTGTTTGCCTGCTCCTGTTTCTGGGAATAAACCTTTCCATAGCTTGTCCTCTTGGACAAGGTCAGCACCCTGCATCCAAGTTGCATGGTTAGGTGCTTAAGTGGAAGAGGGTGACCCAGGATTCTGCTCTCATTGTATGTGACCTGCTTTTGGGATCTCTTTTTGTATTCTCAGTTGATAGTGAGTCTAGCTGTGGTGCAGGTGCCAGGAGATGCTTCTCTGGAGATGGCACATTAGACTGGTAGGACTTTCTTCGTGGGTCGAGCAGTGCCAAGGGAAGAATCTGTGCTGTTATGAATAAACTCTGGCTCGATCTCTCTGTATTAAACATTTAGCTCTTTCTTAAAATAAGCAGCGTGGGAAGCTTGCTGAAGTTGTGCAAAAATTCAGTTCTGTTAAAGATATCTGCCGTGCAGAATGTCCAACAGGGGATGCTGCGCTGTGCTGGTGTATCTGTCTTCCTCGCAGGGTGCTGTGCCGGCTTCGCTATGCAGGGTCGCTGTCCTTACAGGGTGCCGTGCCATCGCCGCTCTGTAGGAAGTGCTGGGCTGGTCCTCGCAGGGTGCTGTGCCGTCGCCGCTCTGTAGAAGGTGCTGGGCTGGTCCTCGCAGGGTGCCGTGCTGTCGTCGCTCTGTAGGAGGTGCTGGGCTGGTCCTCGCAGGGTGCCGTGCCGTCCGTGCCGTCGTCGCTCTGTAGGAGGCGCTGGGCTGGTCCTCGCAGGGTGCTCTGCAGGACCTTCCTTGCAGCTGATTTCCTATGAATTATGGGCTAAAGCCTTTATTAGATATTCAGCTCTTTATTCTAAAATCAGCTGCAAAAGAAGTCCATAATCCAGGACGTGCTGTGCTGGGGTCTCTCAGCCAGGGTTGCTGTCCATAGATCTCTCAGCAGAAGCTTCTGGGCAGCAGCCTCTCCTGTTCTCATGAGCCTGGTGGATGAGCTGCAGTACCTCCCACTGACCACTGGTGGTACAGTGAGGCAGA
>WAAE01023419.1:0-15200 GCA_013400495.1 Nicator chloris | reverse complement strand
GTTTAGAAGACTTCCATGATTTTTAGGTGCTTGCTACCTTTGTCCTTCTTTCCTGCATTTCTTGTCATTACTACAAGTTTGTTACTTTATCAAAAAGCAGTATTTCCTGCATTTAAAAACGCAATAGATGTTAAGTGTTTGGGTTTTTTTCTAAAATTATTCCAAATTCATATTCAGTAGTGGGTCTTGAGTTAGAGACTGTCCTTTCAGAAAAAGTATCCACTTTTCACTTAAAATTTTCCAGCAATGAGGAACACAACACAGCTGAGGTAAGTTGTTCCTGTGGTTAAATAACCCGTTTTTTTAAGGTTCTAGTTTGTCTGATAGGTCTGAATTTTTCCACTTAAGAAGAGAGGACACATGTTATCCTTGTTGTTTATATGCAGCTGGTGGAATACAAAATGTGTCACCACATTTTCACTCCACTCTGTGGAGTGAAAGGCACCTGTTTATCCTCCTGCTTGTCCAAGTGCCACGTGATGCTGTTTCTGTAAAGGTGGAAGATAGGCTTAGTCTTCTTTCTGCGTCTGTACTACAGGGACACAGTATCATTCTGGTATTCTTGTTACAGGGCTAGACATGCTTTATGAAAGCAGTAGTGCCTGCTCTGTATTTCTGCCTAATCAAATTATCAAATCACAGGAGTCCCTGTATGTCAGTTTATTGTAGAATAAAGTATAGAATCAAGCACTTACAATATTGAAAGCCCAGGAGCAATGTGTCTCCCTAAGACTTGTTAGATTTTTTTCCCTGCACTTGGCCATCTCAGTGTTTAAAACAACTGGTTTTAGCTTATGTGGGCTAATTTTAAATACAGACCAAACGATATTACTAGAAAAAAAGAACTTGGACAAGAAAAATTGTCCAAGAAGGCAAAGAGAAAAGTAAATGTAGAAAGGAATGGCCTTCCACACAAGTAGTATTAAGTTTACTGGCAACCCAATATTTCACTCCGTTAAATAGCTGAGCATGTGATACTATTGTGTAACCTCAACATCTGCATTTGATTCTTCTTATTTCACCAACCAGAAGGATTTTGGAAGGTCCAATCCCATAATTTGTGCTGCTAAAGTACTCCTTTTCTTCATTATTCCTTGTATTTCATGGGTACGATTTCCTGTATGAGGAGCTATTGTTTGGTGCAAAACTGTTTACTGACTGGGACTGGAATAAGCCTCACGTCTCCTGTGGCAAATGTGTTTTCTTCACCTAACTATGGTGTCTCAAAATGAATACTCTGTGTTTGTCTGCAGTGTCTGGAAGACTGGGCTCCTTTTGAGACCTGCCTCTGTGTGACTCACAGGCCACAAAATTATTTTTTTGGGAATCCTAAATTGTGCTATCAGAAGTAAGCCAGATATAAGGCTTGTGATGTTATGTCACTGCGGAGTACTAGTGTGCTCCTGTAATGGAATATGACTTGTCCAGTGTTTGAAGGATCCAAACCCCTCTCATGAGGACACCATTAAAGAGTTGTTCCTGTGGCTTAGAATCATTGTGATATGCAAATGACAGTGTTTGATTGAAATTGCTATAGTAATCTGCAAGGAAATTGCATCTTCACTGCACAGAGCAGTCTCTGTGAGGTGAGGTTGACTGGTGGTGTTTTGTTTTCACTCTTCTGAGAGCAAGCACAAGCTTTTTCTAAGAAAATTTATTTCAGCATAAAGAATTGAAATGTGAAGACTGCAGGATAGTTTTTGTAGTTTTAATTCAGCCCCTTTGTGCATGTGCATTCTGATACATAGTTAAAAGTGTGTTTTGCTTTTCTTTGTTGCAAGATTCCTGCTTTACTCATTCCACACACAGATAATGCTTAGTAAATGTGATGGCAGTTAATTTTTTTTTTAATCTTCTGCATTACCATGAAACTCTGTGTTTTTCTATACACTCACAAGTCCTAATTCAAGACAAATTTATTTCCTGCAGTGTTTTTCTACATATCATTACCTTAGCATGATTGATTACAAACGTGAATGCTTTTGTTTCCATTTGAGGTGAAAATACTCATACTTTGCAAGTGGTGGCACTGTCACTAGTGAAGGCTTGCAGTTTTTTTGTTATACCTGCAGTTATAGCCCCAGTGATAGATGTCACTTCTGAAAAATGAAATATTTTCATATCCAACGTGTTCATTTATTTAATCTCAGAAAATGCAGGTCTGTGCTGGTTTTGCAGCCTTTAATTTAAGAACAAAAGCAACAAAATCCTTTTCTAAGACTTCAGACCATGCATATTTTAGGCCTTATAGTTATTTTTCTGTAGTTGTACACACTGAAAATAAAAGGCCATTAGAAAACTGGGGAATCTTGATGTAGATATGGCTACTACTTTAATCACTTCCTTTGTAATCTAAAAGCCATGAAAAACCCTTCTTATAAACTGCTTCAGAAGAAGCTGTAGGTCTTTAGCTGAGTCTTCATTCAGCTTTTGTATTTGCAGGTCGGTCTTTATTTAGTTTATTTGCTTCCATGTTCTCTGCATTATGAGCTTTACTAGTGTTCTGGGAATGAATCTTTGCTAGTAAAGCCTGAAAGTGTTGAAAAGGGAAGACTTCACTGATTCACCTTCTGTTGTGCTCATCTTTCACATTTCTGCTCACTTAATTTTAAGAGCTCTTTACTGATCTGTGCATTTGGCAGTGTTTCTCATGAAATAAAACTGTTTCTGAATCTTTATGTTAGTATATGAAAAATTATTAGGACATCTCAGGTTAGGGAATGTTATCTGGCTGCATGAACTAGTAGTTGAATTCTGAGTGAGGCTTATAAAATAAAGGTGTAGATAATTTGCTTTCTTCAGAGTCTTTTCTTTTTACTAGGCTTTTCAGAATGCAGGAAGATTTTTGTACTGTTCCTAAGCTTTTTGATCCCTAGAACTACATAGCTTGTTTTTCTGTAAGTCTTGCTTGAGCTTAAATTCTTGTTTTAGATGTACTGAAAATACTTCACATTTTTTCTATCTTTTGCTTGCACTAAGACCTAATATTTGAATGTTTTTTATTTTGCTGAAACACAGAACAACTAATGAAAGAAGTTTTTAATATGTCCTATAAGTAACTATTTCACTTGTTTTACAACATGACTTGTGGTGCATTGTAATTGGCTGCTTTGTCTTGTGTATTTTGTTTTAACATTTGCAGACACATTATTGATTCTTGTTCTCACAGGCAGTTGAACTACAAAACAGGTTATCTGAAGAATCCAAGAAAGCTGATAAATTAGATTATGAATGCAAACGACTGAAAGAAAAAGTAGACAGCCTCCAAAAAGAAAAAGATGTAAGTGCCAAGGTGTTATTTTTTTGTAACAATAGCAACTTTGTATCCTTTATAACAGAGATTCCGTAATTCCTGTTAGCCGTCTTTTTAAATTGGGAAGTTTTTTTTCCTCTAAAATTTTCTAATGTTTGTGTACAATACACTTTTTAAACCTAAGAGTTGTACAGCATGGAATAAAGTGACTGTACAAAAACACATGCAACCCATTTTTAAGAGGAAAAACCTTCATATTTGGCAACTGAAATTGTTTCCTGACCATTTACCATGAGGACGTGAATAAATACCCAGGATAATTATTATGTATTCTGAAAAGCTATTTACAACAGGGTTTCTGAACTATCATCCTAGCGCTAAATTCCTGTTGGTTTTTTTCCTAAGGCGTTCTTTGAGGTACCATCAGCATGCTTCTCTTTGTGGAGTCATAACTAGTGTAGCAAGAGGCTTAGTAGTTGTATAGAGGGAAATGTCCTTCAGGACGATCTCACCTTTTATGGCAGCTCCTTGTTGATCTATCTTGTACTGCCAATGTGAACACACAGGGTAGATACCAGTCTATCCCCTTCCTCTTGTGTCATTTGCTGCTAGTGATTCTGCGATTAATTGCTCTGTCCTCTCTTGTTGAGACTGATCCTTCAGACTTCTCTTACACACTGTAATTTCTCAACAGTTAATTTCAGCTTGTTTCTTAGGAACGTATATGCAGGTGCCTCAAACTACCTACAATCAAGGTCAGCAATTGAAGCTAGCAGTTTCTTAGGCATGTTTTAATTATAAATCCATTGATCCAGCTGTCAGAAACTCTGTAGGCTTTTTCCTCAATAGTCATTTTTCATGTCCAGTTATTTCCAAGATTTCCAAGCCCAGCACTTCAATATCATTTGAACCGAAAGTTTTCAGTTACTTTACATTCATAGGTCATTGACTGCCATTTTTTATCAAATTTTCAAGCTCTGGTGGACATTTGACCTTCACATCACTTCCATCTACCCTTCAAATCAGGCTGGAATGCTCATAATAACTGTATTGGTATTGTGCTTTGGCTTTCTTTCCTGCTTTTTTATTTTTTAACTGGGTTTTTTTTTTCCAATTCTTTTATGTTGAGCAATGGTAAAGTTGTTTCTGTGGCTCATCCATAGCTCAGTAGACCATTTAATCTTGCACAAAGGATCTGAATTGCAGGCCATTGTCATACAGTTTTGTTTTACCCCCAGCAAATAGCGCTTTTTTGCACTGGATGTTGTTTTTAAGTACATTCTTTTGAATGGATATGCATGTGTGAGAAGTAAATTACAGCTAGAAGTCCTTCATCACATGAGTTTAGTGATTCAGTGTCTCTATTGCCTACTCTTTCTGTTCTGTTGTCAATATGTATTGGTAAAGTAGCCCACCACAGGTCACAAACTAGGTAGTGATACCTTGTCAGTTATATTTTGGAAATAGTTACTGAAATTGATTTTATCCCTTTCCTTATGTTCTGGCAAAGCATGGTAGTGTTTAATATGTTTATTAAAGTAGCTTGGAATTTTACCTCTGTGGAGGATTTTAAGTACTAAGTTAATTTTTGAGCTGCTTGTACCAGTGAAGCCCTAAAGCTTTTTCTAGGCATTGAAATATTCTGGCATTTGGCAATCAGCTGTTAGTAAAATGAAATACTATCAGCCAACACAACTCCATACCTACACAGAGGCAAGGTCTGTCCTGGATCATTTGGTAAGACTGAACATGTCTGATTTTGGAGCAAACTACAGCTTGGATCATTACATAGTAACCAATTTCTTTCCCTTTTTTTTTGACTCTTGGCAAAAACTTGATGCTATCTGTAGATTCTCATTTTTTTGCCAGAAGGGTACTTGTGCCAAATTGAAAGACTATTTGCCTGATGCTACTGAATAGCACATCTGTCTGGATCCCAAGGTGATCCAGTCCTGTTCTTCAGTTCTCTTTGGACCAAGTCTTAAGCAACTAGTTTTCTTTCATAGCCAAGATGCTGTTGAATGACAAGGGCAGCTGACACACAGGAGGAATGCAATATAGCAATGCCACTCACACTTTCACTGGTGAAAGGCAAACAACATTAAGTAAAAGCAGTTTGTTATATTGACTCTGTACTTACCTGCTCTGTCACTGAGATCTGCTATGTCACTCTGGGTTGAATTTTGGATTCATGGTGAGGGAAAAATCTATGGTCTCTCAACTGACTTCTATTTCCCTTGGAATCACCCTGAATGAAAGGAAAAGGAAAACAGCTGAGTGGCCCCAGTGGATACTGTTTACTACCTGGTACCAGAACTTTGTGTCACTAATATCTTGATTTTGTAAGCTAATACCCCTGCTATTTTTAGTCCAATAAGTTCAGCAACCCTTCTCCCCCAAAAAACCCCTAAACCACTGTTCCTGTGGAATAAATAATACTTACATTTATTCTGTTATGAAATAGACAGATATTTCAATTTGAAAGTTATTTCTAGAGTTGCATGAAATAATTTTAAAAATTTTGAAGGCTGTTAGAGATGGATTTGTACCACCAAGACTGATACTCATTCTCTTTCCAATTATTCAGAGATTAAGAACAGAAAGGGACTCTTTGAAAGAAACTATTGAAGAACTTAGATGTGTACAAGCTCAGGAGGGTCAACTCACCACTACAGGTAAAGGGCAAATAAGGAGATTAAATGCCTCTTTCCTAAAGTGTACAGGAGTTTTCTGTAGAGTATTGAATGGGCTTTTTTTAGCACAGAATAAGCTTAAACTCCTACAAAATCAACAGTGAAAAAACTTCAACTATTCATATCTTCATAAGCAAACAAAAGCTTTGAATGTTATTTCAGTCAGAAATTTTAGTCTCCTCTCCAGTGGATATTTTTACAATGTATATCTGATTTCTATGTAGGTACATAGTTTTCTTTAGAGACATGTTTTCTCATGATGTTTCCTGTGTTATAGTTCATTTGTATGTGTAATCTTGTGTACCTTTGTAGTTCTTAGATAAGATAATGGGCAGGAAATAAGCTGCAACATTATTTCTTCAGAATGGATAAAATCAGATGTGTTCACCAAATGAAATGTGACTTGATGACTTGTCTGTCAGTCCTGCTGTAGCCTGACTTAATGTAATTTTATATTGTCTAGCAGTAATCTAAAACTTCTTGAACCATGTCTAGTTCTTGTCATGTAAAAAAGTAAGTGGTGTGCTTTTCCTTACTCAGGATTGATGCCTCTGGGAAGACAAGAGCCTTCAGACAGTTTAGCAGCAGAAATCATTACTCCTGAAATAAAGTAAGCTAATGCATGCTTCATTTTACTAACCTCTGCAATTACCAATGGCAAGTTGAACATGAGTCAGCAGTGCCCTGGCAGCCAGGAGGCCCAGCTGTGTCCTTGGGGGCATCAGGCACAGCATCACCAGCCAGGCAAGGGAGGGGATTGTGCTGCTCTGCTCTGCACTGGGGCAGCATCCTGTGTGCAGTTTTGGGTTCCAAAATATGAAGACATAAAGCTCTTAGCATCCAAAGGAGGGCCACAACAATGGTGAAAGGCCTTGAGGGGAAGCTATATGATGAGTTTCTGAGGTCACTTGATCTGTTCAACATGGAGAGGAGGAGATTGAGCAGAGATCTTCTGGTGGTCTTCACCTTTCTCACGAGAGGATGAGGAGGGGCAGACACTCTTCTCTGTTCTGGCCAGTGACAGGACCCAAGGGAATGGTCTGAATTTGTGTCAGGGAAGGTTTAGGCTGGATATTAGAAAAAGGTTCTTGTAGTTGCCTTCTTTTGATTGTCTGGAGCTTGATGATGTATCAAAAGAGTTTAGTATTTATGAGTAAGAATTAAGGGGAAGGCCACAAGGCAGATATTCTGCTGAGTGTGTTACAGACCACTTGCCTAGGATGCAGTATACAATAAGCAACTGGGAGATATCTTGAGATTGCTGGCCCTTCTTCTTATGGAGGACTTCAGCTTACCAGATGGCTGCTGCAAATGCAGCACAGCAGAAAGGGATCAGTCTAGGAAGTTCTTGAACTGTGTGGAAAGTAACTTCCTAACACAGCTGCTGAGCAAGTCAGCTGGGGAAGATGTGGACTCACTGTTTGTGAACAGGAAAGGACTGGTGGATGATGTGATGATCAGAGGCCATCATCTTGGGCACAGCAACCACTGAATGAGAGAGTTTTTGATTCACAGGGAATTAAGGAGAAAGGCCAGCAGAACCTCCACCTTGGACTTCTGTAGGGCATACTTTGGCCCATTTAGGGGTTTGGTTGACAGAGTTGCTTGGAAGTCAGTCCTGAAGGGCAAAGGAGACTGGGAGGCCACAAAGAAACTGTTAAAGTGCAGGAGCAGGTTGTCTCCATGTGCCAAATGGTGAGCCATCAGGGAGACTGGCTGGGCTGCACAGAGAGCTTTGGTGAGAACTAGGGATAAAAAAGATTATATCATATTTGGAAGAAGGGGTAAAGCCACTCAGGAGGGCTACAGAGGTGTAGTGCCTTTATGAAGGGAGAAAATTAGATGGGCCAAAGCCCAACTAGATCTTATTCTGGCTACTGCCAATAAAAGACAATAAAATGTCTTTATAAATGCATTCACAATTAAATGAGGATTAAGGAGAATCTCAATCCCTTATTGATTGCAAGGAGAACCAATCAGTAAAGCACAAGGAAAAGGCTGATCTACTTAAAGCCTTCTTTGCCACAATCTTTGATAGTAAGACTGCTGATCTGGAAGACAGATGCAAGAAGCTGAATAAAGCCTCCACAATACAGGAGGAAACAGCGATGCCACTTAGACATCTGCAAGTCCTTGGGGGTAGATGGGATCCACTGAAGGGTACTGAGGAAGTGGCTGCAGACAGGTGTTGCAAAATTCACTCTGAACCAGTCTTGGATTGCAAAATAGAGCTTCTCGACTTGCTGCTGTAGCAAGTAGAGGGGCGAAAGAACTGAGAGGCAAGCCAAGTGGGCACAGAATGATTGCCGGAGTGCTTCAACTTTTAAAGAGCCCAGGGCACCCCCCTAACCCCACCATTCTCTTTTCCAGCTGCAGGAAGAGAGTAACAATTTTGGGCACAGATAGATATGGAATACAATGACATTTTGAGTTACTCAGGACAGCGTTGATCTGCTGGAGGGTTAGAAGGCTCTGCAGAGGAACCTGAACAAGTTGTATCAGTGGGCGGAGGACAATTGTGTGAAGTTCAACATGGCAAAGGGCTAGGTCCTGCCCTTGGGTCACAAGGTCACACAACCTGTCTAGTGCTACAGACTTAGAGAAGAGTGGCTGACAAGATGCATAGTGGGAAGTAATTGTAGAGTCATAGAACAGCTTGGATTGGAAGGGACCTTAAAGATCATCTTGTTCCACCTCCACTGCCATGAGCAGGGACACCTTCCAGTGGACAAGGTTGCTCAAATCCCCATCCAACCTAGCCTGGAACACTGCCAGGTGTGGAGCATCCAGAAGTCCCTTTGCCATTGCCTCTAAACCCTCAAAGTAAAGATTTTCTGTTTATATCTAATCTAAACCACCCTTTTTCGGTTTAACACCATTCTCCTTTGTCTTGTCTGTCTGTGCTCTTGTAAAAAATCACACTCCAGCAACCTTGTTCGCTCCTTTCAGATAATGTAAGGCTGTTCTAAGGTATCCCTAGAGTCTGGTCTACAACCCCAACTCTCTCACCTCTTTTCATAGTAGAGGTGCTCCATCCCTGTGATCACCTTACTGGCTTCCTCTGGACTCACTTCAATTAGTTGTCATACTTCTATGCTGGGACCCCAGGGCTGGATGCAGGGTTCCAGCTGGGGTCTCACCTGAGCAGAGCAGAGGGGCAGAATCCCCTCCCTGCCCTGCTGCCCACATTGCTTTGGATGCAGCCCAGGACACATTTGGCTTTCTGGGCTGGGAGTGCCCATGGCTGGGTCATGTCCAGCCTCTCACCCACCAGCACCCCCAAGTCCTTCTCCCCAGAGCTGCTCTCCATATGTTCAGCCCCAGCCTGTGCTGATACCAGGGGTTGCCATAGACCAGGTGGAGGACCATACACTTAGCCTTGTTGAACCTCATGAGGTTTTCATGGCCCCGCTTCTTCAGTTTGTCCAGGTCCCTGTGGATGGCACCTGTTGTTCTGGTGTGGATTCAGTGGTGTTGGTTGACAGCAGCTGAACATGAACCATTGAAATGCCCAGATGGCCAAGAAGGCCAATGACATCCTGGCCGGTATCAGCGCTAGAGTGGCCAGCAGGACCAGGGCAGGGATTGTCCCCCTGTACGTGGCACTAGTGAGACTACACTTCAAGTTCTGCATCCAGTTTTGCACCCTCTCACTACAAGGAGGACATTGAGGGGCTGGAGTGTGTCTGGAGAAGGGCAGTAGAGCTGGAGAAGGGCCTAAAGAGTTAAGTCCTGTGAGGGGCAGGAGGTTGTTTATCCTGGAGAAAGGAGGCTCGGGGTGACCTTATCATTCTCTACAACTAACTGAAAGGAGATTGTAATGAGGTGGGGGTTGGTCTTTTTTCCTGAAGCTGTGCTGGGGAGGTTTAGATTGGATATTAGGAATCATTTCTTCACCAAAAGGGGTTATCAAGCATTGCACCCAGGGAAGTGATTGAGTCGTCACCCCCAGTGGTGTTTAAAAGATGTGTAGGTGTGGTGCTTAAGGAACATGGTTCTGTGGTGGACGTGGCAACGCTGGGTTTATGTTGGATCTTGATGCTCTTAAGAGTATTTTCAACCCAAGTGATTCTGTGTAAACAGACCAAGGGTTGAAGTGACTTGCTCAAGTTTATGCAGCAGTTAGTGACAGCTGAGATTACAGGCTTTCCTCACATTTGGTATTAAGTTTTGCGTTCTCTGTTCTCCCTATAAATCTGTTGAGCTATACTCTGAGAGCTGATAGGGGCACTGAGGTAATTTCTTTATGTTCTGCATTCTGCAATTACAACTCCTTAAACTGGGGTTGTATTTGGGGATTTGAAGAAATGCTTGGTGTTGCAGCATCTCCCTTTAAAAGATTATATTTATGTTATTATTTTACTTCCTAAACAGTTTTCTTTGTTATAGGTATTGGCATTCTTTTTTTTTACAAAATCGTGTTCTGTGCATTTAGGGAGAAACTCATTCGCCTTCAGCATGAGAACAAGATGTTAAAATTGAACCAAGAAGGTTCTGACAATGAGAAGATTGCCTTGTTGCAGAGCCTTCTTGATGATGCAAACTTACGGAAGAATGAACTAGAGACAGAAAACAGGTAAGAAATTTTGTTCTCTGCTTCACCTGACTTTCCTACAGGCATCCCCAGGAGTAGAAAGACATGAATTTAAGGAATCAGTCCTGTGACAGGCCACAAGGATGTGATTACAGGACTGCAGAGTCTTTTGTATGAGTAAAGTCTGAGGGTTAGAGACTATGTAGCCTGGAAAAGAGAAGGCTTAGGTTAGAACTCATCAGTGTATCTTATCAAAGTGTATGATAGGAGGGTCTAAAGAAGGTGGAGATAGACTCTTTTCAATAATACTCAGTAACAGGGCAAGAGGCTCTGGGCAAAGTTTAAAACACATTATATTTCATCTAAATGTAAGAACGTACTTTTATTTTCATTGTGAGAGTTGCTGAACACTGGAGTATATTGCCCAGAGAGATTGTCTCCATCATTGTAGATACTTAGAACTCAACAGGACATATTCTTTGGCAACCTTCTCTTGCTGACCCTGCTGGATTTAGCCAGTCAGCATACAGACATCTGTGGGATCAGACAGAGTGCATCAGAGCATGCCACAGTATTTGGCTGATAGTGATGTTGAGGCTGCTTTCTATCTAAACCTTGAATCTGTTCTTTATCTAATCTTCCCCTATCTTCCCCTCCAACTGGGGGAGGTATCTGAAGTGTGAAAAAAAGTACTGCACTTGCCTTCAAGAAGGGTAAGAAAAAGAGCATGAGGAGCTACAGAGATTGGTCAGCCATAGCTCACTTTCCAGAAATTTCACAAAGCAAGTCCATCTGGAATCAATTTCCAGCCACATGTAGGACTGGAAAGTATTTGGCAAATGTCAACATGAATTTATTCAGAGCAAATCATGCCTAACTAATCCAGTTGTCTTGACAATGAGATGACTGCACATGTGAAGAAGGGTGAAACAGAGGACTTAGCTTTAGCAAAGCCTTTGATAAAGTGTCCCATGATATCCTTACGTTCAGAATGGCTAGATATAAACCAAATAAGTAGACAGTAAAGTGAGCAAAAAAAAATTGATCAGACAGCTGAGCCTAAAGTAGTATTGTCAATGAAATGAAACCCAGCTGGCAACCAATTCCTCAGTCATCAGTACCAGTGCTGATCATCACTTTTATTAACAACTTCACTTATGAAAGGGGCTACACTCTCAGCAAGTTTGAGAATGGTACCACTTTGGGATGTCCTGAAAGAGAAAGCTGTTATTCAGAGGAACTCAATGGTCCAGAGAAATTAACTGATTGAACCCCTGTCCCTGCCTGTGGAGCAGCTCTGCTGCAAAGCCTGGGGTCCTAGTGAGGAGGATGTGTTATCTGGGGACCTTGCAGTTGACTGTGATCTGGACTGTCCTCACTGAGGTGCAGGCAGTCAGTCTGGGAAAATGATGGTTCACCTCTCATCAGTACTTATGGTATCAAACCTGGACAGAGCATGTAATTTTGGATGCCCCAGTACCACAGAGATGTGGATGTGTAGAAGTGCAGCAGAATACTGCTAAGGTGAGGGACACTAGCATGTGTGATAAGTGGGATTAAACTGAGAACTGGGTTTGTCCAGGCCAAGGAGAGGAGAGTGTGCTGTGAACTGCATCTGTCTGATGGGAAGGTAGAAACAAGACAGATTAGGGCTGTTCTCAAGAGATTATTAGCGGAACTACAAGAGGCAATAGACAAAATATGGAGTATGGGTCTGAGCACTTGAAGGCAAGTCCAAAGAGGCTGTTAGACCTCTGTCCTTACAAGTGTTCAAATCTGGTACTGGGTGTGGTTCCCAGTGAACTGCTGTAAGGAGGAGGTTGTAAGCACTTGCTTTAAGGAGGAGGTTGGATCTAGGCAACCTCTGGGCCTCCCTTCCAGCCTACAGGTTTATAAGGTTCTGTAATGGTGTAAAAGCATAAGCTAGCAGCACTCACACAGTAAAACTGACTGTTAAAAGGTGTTCTTTCATGTATATAGAACTGATTTCTGCATGCATTTATGTTGTCCTTGAGGTAAATGAGAATGTTCTGGATGAACATCTGGATGTTATAATCTCTGGAACTGCTGTAATAGCTAACTACTGCTGTAACTTTTTTGTGAGTAATTTACGATTTTGCTTTTTTTTTATGTAGATGATCTGAAAGCACTGGACACTAAAAATCTGAGACTTCCTCTTGCAGTTTGTTTTTTTTTCTGAAAAACAAATATTGTCTCTTTTCGTAGATTGGTAAATCAGAGACTTCTGGAAGTACAGTCCCAGGTTGAAGAACTACAAAAATCTTTGCAGGATCAGGGTTCAAAAGCTGAAGATGTAAGTAGGAATGTACATCAAACTTACATTCAAGTAGTTACCATTTTTCAAGCTTTCACGTTTTTGTAAAAAAAATGTAGAAGAAATTATACAAACTGAGATTTCTAATAGTTACGTGTATTTAGTTGTATGGTCTTACCAATAAATTGTGCTTCTCTAACTAGGTTGTATTCTAGTTGTCTAGAATAGAAAACCATCCTATGTAGAGAAGGTATCACACGTATTTTATTTGAAAAATTGTGTCTGTTGCAATAGAAAACTCAGCATTAAAATTATTTAATTAGAGTAGAGAGCTTTGCAGGGAATTGAGGAAATGTTGATTCTCCATGAATAAAGCATCTGAATTTGTTTTGGATCTAGTATTCTTAATGAAAGTTGAGGCCTTTCCAGCCACTGGAAGGTCTGTAATTCTTCATGTAAATATATCTCAGAATGAAAAAAGTCAGGCAGACCAAAACTAACAACAACAACAAAAAATCATAATAATTAGGCTTAATCATAAAATTAAGCCCTCAACACAATGCTGCATTTTCTGTTTCTGTATACAGAGTTAACTTCCTTTTAAATGTAAGAATACACATTGTAACTGAGTTAGTGTGGAAAACAACTTTCAGTCTTCCACTCAAAAATTGTTTTTTATCTCCTGTATTTCAAAAAGAAGCTCTAGAATTTTCTTGAAAGCAGCGATTTGTTGGACTGCACATGCATAGTGTATGCTCACAATCTCAGTGTATCAGGTTGCTAATTGGCAACAAACTGTAATGTGCTACTTTCTATTTTTGTGGGTTTAACTAATTTATATGAAATAGTGGAAGTTTTTTTACTAGATGTTTATGTTCATTTAAGAGTGTTAAATTTAGTTTACCCTTTTAATTTTCAGAATAAACTATATGAATGTTAAAGACCTAGTTGATTTCCAACAACATTATTTTCCTGAATAACTTCGAATGTGGTTTAGAATACACATAAAAATAGGTCTATTCTGAGATGTTTTTTATTGTCTTGATTATTGGCCAAAATATTTTCTGGGTGAGCAAGGATATGAAAGAATTATTCTCAGATACTGACTATTGTAAATGATCCCTGTTAAATTGTATTCAGCTGTATTTACTGCAGTTTTAATTGTGTCCCTTTTGAGGCTCTGGTTGGGGCAGTAATTTACCGTATGTCTGCACTCATGGCTTCTGTGTTGATCTGACCGTGGCAGTGGTGGTTTATAGGCACTGATCCCATAGCCTGTTTTGCCGAGTTTGATCTGTAGGATTTAATTTACTCTTACGGAAGAAAAAGAGTGAGTGTAGACTCAGGGAATTGTTGATGCAAGAACCTCTGATGTGGTTTTCCTCATGCAATCTCCCTTGTAAAGCAGAGCAAATCTCAGAAGTTAAACCCAGCTGCTCAAGTAGACCAAAGTTGTGCTGAGTCTACCTGAGCTATCTGTAGGAGAGCAATACAAAAAGAATGATTGTTCAGAAACATATGAAAAAGCAATAGGAGAGACATGGCATACAGTTCACCAGTAGATAATTTTCAGCTCATTTCCTCTGTTTGTTGCTATTTTTCTGCAACAGTGCACTGAAATTCATATTTTTACATACTTACACTGTAAATGTGCTCAATCCAGAAAACTGACACTTCATTTTGATTCAGTCCAGAAATGTATGGTGAGAGTTCAGGTTTGTTTTTTGTTGGGTTTTTTTGTTGTTTGTTTGGTTTGGTTCTTTTCTTTTTTGTTTGATTTTAAAGCTGAAGGCATATCTTTGATATGCCCCAAAGGATGTAGAAGGTAGTGCCATAACCCAGGCAAGTGTCCTTGCCAGTGTCACATACTGTGTGCCAAGGTCCACAAGGGCAAGCAGTTTTGATTTTGTATTGAAATGCAATGGAAGGCAGCTGCGTGCCATTGGGCCTGTAAAGGACACTGATGCATTCTGTTGGGATGCATGATGAGTCCATCCTGAGTGTTAACTTGCTATCCAGGCAATCGCCTCCTTACCCCCATTTTTCAGACTACAGAATCAACTCAGATGTGTCTGGTGTGCTCAGAATAGGCTTGATGTGTTGTCCTCCAGAATGCAGTAGTCATGTGGGGCTATTCAACAGTTACCTGAACAGCTTTGGCTACATTATTTGCATGTCTTGTCACTGTCTTTTATCATCCTTGTTCTCCTGTTCTCTGCCTTAATCCCTTCCTATATAAACACCATGCCTTTAGTTACTTCTGCCCCAGTTGTTAAATCCATCACACACCTCATGTTTTTCATAATGTAACATATATACAGTCTTGGCCTTACATGCTGTTATTGATACAACACCTCCCTAAAAGGTCCCCAGAACTCTGTTACCTCTTCAGTTATCCATAAAGGTCAGCCACTTTTTCATTTGGTGAGACACTGGAACAAGTTG
>WAAE01023416.1:671294-715469 GCA_013400495.1 Nicator chloris | reverse complement strand
CCCTCAGCCTTTCTTCCTCACCCCCAAAGACTGCCCTGGACAGCAGCACCGTGCTTTATTCCAGCCCTTTCCAAGTGTACACTCCCCCCAAAAGGGACTCTGCTGCACCAAGAAAGGGGGGCAGCTCCCAGAAGGGCTGCAGTCCCTCCCCAGCCCCGCTGTCACAGGCGCTGAAAGAGGGAGTGGCAGCAGAGGGGACACAAGAAGAAAAGGAAGAAAAGGATGCAGGATGAAATTGAAAAAAATAAAAACAACCAAAACCTGGGATGGGCAGCACGACAGAGAGGGATTAAAAAAGAACAGGGACAGGGAACGGGATACAAGGATCCCGTGAGAAACAATGGCACACGGGAGCACCACAGAGCCACAGAGAATAAAAAAGGAGCACGAGTGAGGCATGGAGAAGGATGGAGAAAAAGACAGAGTGCTAAAACCACAGCAAGGACAGAGGGATACAGGGACAAAGAGGGAAACTCACTCAAGACCACCTACCCTGGTTGGGCAGTGGGCAGCTGTCCTCCTTCCCTGAGGAGCGGGGTTGTTCAAGCGCTGCTCTCCAACGCTTGGGTGCAGTACACGGGGACACTGCCCTTCCCTGGAACCACTGCCTTGCACAGCTCTTGGGATCAGGAACAGCTCAGTCTGTGATTTGAGCTCACGGTGTTGGTCCGGGTGGCTGCAGCATCAGCAAGGGGTGACGTTTGGTGTCAGCGGCTGCAGACCAGGAGGACGGAGAGCACGAGGAAGGGTGTGAAGGAAAGCCTCAGGCCCCGTGGCTCCAGCGGCAGGCGGCCCTGCGCAGCCGGACGCTCCAGGAGGTCACAGCTGGGGACAGAGCACAAGGCTGAAGGGACTGATCTCCATCCCCACGCACCCCCAGCCCTTCTGCACGGACTCACAGCATCGCCTCCTTAATGGGGAGGGAGGTCTGGAGCCAGGCGGTGACCGTGCTGCCATGGGCCTCGTAGAGCCGAACCACCACGGCCTCAGGTCTGTCCTCAGCCTTTCGGGAAGTTCAGACAGATGAGACAGGCACAGCCTCTCCAACAGAAGTTGCTGCGCTCAGCTGAGCCTGAGCACCACTCGGTGTGGGTGAAAGAGCAAGCCCTGCTCAACAACAGCACCTTAGCCCCTCTGCCCTCCCCTCCTCTACCCCAGCACCTGCCTGCTTGACAGTCTCCAGAACGATGGCAGGTGAGCTGACAGAAAAGGCACTCCAGGCTGGGCACTGGGCACAGCTGGCCGGGACCACATGCAGGGGGAAATTCAAGTTGTAGGCTTGCTGAATCACACCGGCCTCCTGGAAGGAACCTGCAGCACAAGTCAGCCTAGTCAGCCTCTCTCTCTAGTCAGCCTCTGTATGCACACAGCCAGAGGCACGCTCACCCCAAGGCTCACTGGAGCATCTGCCACCCTGCATGTCCCCATGGGGCCCAGCTCTGCCTGTCACTCACCCTGGTGAGGCATCACAGCATAGGTGAACTGGTGGTGCCCAATGTCTGCCGTGGAATCAGGGGACTTGGGTGCTCTCAGCCTAAGGCAACATAAGCTTAGTGAGACTGGTGCCTCAGCAGCACCCACTGTCTCACCCAGAGCAGAGCCAGAGCACTGTGACAAGACAACTGCTTCCCTTGCTACCTCGAGGCTGGGCCCTGAAGTGGAAGCAAACACGCAACAGCAAACAGACACTGGACAATCCCAGAAGCTAAAAAACTGGGGTGTCATCCTGTGAAAATTGTGGCTGACAGAGTCAAACTGAAATAGGCAGTTTGACTTTGTATGCACTTGTAACATTACCATTCCTGTTCCTTTCTTCTCCTTAAGCCTCCCTTCCTGGGGTACATTTTGGTTAGCAACAGAAAAGCTACCTGCTACAAATATGAATCTGATCTCCCCTGAATTATCTTTGAGCACAGTTCACAGGAATTAGTTCTAAGTGACTATAAGATATTAGTCAGCCAAATTCTCAGAAAACAGCCACCCACTGGACTATTTGCTTGTTATAACTGAGGTCATTTAGGAACAGGTGTTGCCTTGACTTCCAAGAGACACCTCAGAAGGCAGAGCACCTGCAGCAGCTCCCCCCTCACCCATCCCTAACTCACAGGGAGAGGCTGAGGATGTTCCTGTGGGCTGATGCTCCATATTTGCAGTCGTTCAGCAGGGCTACCCCAAAGCCATGCTCAGAGAGATCCAGCCACTTGTGAGCCCACACCTGCAGCAGGTACCAGGGGGTGTGTTCACCACACAGAGCTACTGCCTGGAACAGGAGCAGCCCCGGGGCCAGCCCAGCTCCCTCCTCACCTCGAACCGAGCCCAGTCCCAGGACGTGTTCCAGTGCGTTGGCCGCTGCAGGTGTCCAAACTGGATCTCGTAGGTAGCATTTGTGCTCCGGACCTGCACAGGGAACTCCACCTTCAGGAACTTGTGAGCCTCCTTCCACTCAACCTAAATGTGGCAGCAGAAGGATGTCACCATGGGGGACTGACAGGCAGAGACTGCGCTTCTCATGTCCCGGTGTGCAGCAGCCAGTTCACGTCAGCTACAACAAAAACACACCAGCGTCTCAACACGGATGAACTGGTGGGTCCCACTTCCACCCTTCCCTCGGGACCCCCAGACTTGGGCTGCTTTCTGCAGAGGAGGACAGACAGCAGGGGACTCCAGGGAAGAAAGCAGGGAGGGGGGATATAATTCAGGCACAAGGTTCAGCTCCCTGGTTCCCAGCTGTGTAGGATGTTAGCATTGCAGCAGCCACAGGCCAAACCTGGGTCAGGAAGCGGAGGTATGGGCACATGGCATCCAGGATGATCTCCTGGGTTAAGGTGCTGCTTTTCCCGACCTGCAGGGAGAACTTCACACTTCCCCGCAGGCCCCCAGCCAGGGAGATTTCCAGGGGCTTCAGCAGCGTTGTCACTGGCTTCCTAGAGAAAGGAATGAAGGCAGAGATAGTCTCAGCCTGGTAGATCCAGGTTGCCAAATCCCAATGCAGCCACCCACGCAGCAAGCACTCACTTCTCCAGAGTGAATGCTCGCTTACAGCTAGGACTGACAGGGAGGCAAGAATCTCAGGGCAAAGCCAAAACCCAAGTGCTGCATGCACGGCTCCTCTACCTGGTTTCCAAGTGATAATCCATCACATCCCAGGCATCCCAGTAGAGGGGAACATCATCAAAGAGTGCAAACTGGTTGGCATAGCAGCCATCTGGGACTGACTCTCTGAAAGAAAGTGGAACAGGGGAACAGCAGCATCAGAATGACTGGCAGTGGAGAAAGGTGCACGGTGAGAAGTCCTATGAGAGGTTTGAGGAGCTCAGAGCCAGGAACTGGGTGTCACAGACCTCCCGGAGTCCAGCAGCTGAAGAGAGGTCAGGTGCCCCATCGTGTCCAGGCAGACAGCAATTACCCCATTCTCCATGGTAATGGAGCCATCCTCCTTGGGAAGAGGGCAGAAACAGGTGTCACAGACCCACATCTGTGGGAGCCGAGTGCCTCCATTGCAAATTTAACATGGGGATTCCTTAGATTTCTCCTCAAACAACCTCTGACACAGGGAACACGGACCTGAGGAAATCTGCCTTGTGCTTACCTGTTTCCTCACTGCCACAGGCTGAGGAGGCACAAATGGCTCCTGCACTAGAGCATAGCCCATGCTGGGGACTGTCACCAGAGCTGGAAAGCAAAGAGGTTCTGTTCCAGCACTTGCCCTAGACCGAACCCTAAGTCACATGACTGCTGTCCTGCTGCTCTCGTGTCAGATCCACCACCTCCTCCCATACCTTCCTCTTCTTCATGCATGCTTCAGGGGACTTTATCCCATTCCAAGTTTTCCAAAGAACAGATTGATCAGTCAGTAAAACCCTCCCCAGGGCAGGGAGAGGCAGAGGATTTCCTTGTCAGCTATCTCTGCCCCTGTAAGGAACTCTGATACAAGAGCTTCTCCCAGGTCAGACATACCTAAAGTCTCTGTTCCGTCTGGCCCCGGCCTGGAGATCACCTCGGTGCGTTCCCAGGACAACGTGTTCAGCACGAGGGTGCTGGGGGTGCTCCAGGCCTCGGGCTGCAGCAGATCCCTGCACAGGGATTGCACAGCTTCCTCCTGCAGTTGAGCACCAGCCCTGCGGATCTCTGGGCAAAGAAAGGGCCTGAGCTGGATCTGAGGGAGCGTCTGGCACTCCCTGTGCAATGTACACACACTTTATCTCCTTCCAAGCTACGATTGCTAATTATCATCAATTATTATTATCTATTAGTAACCAATTCAAGGGTATAATTATTCTGAACTTTGTCATTACAAGATTACAACGAGCTGTGCCAGCTCAGCTGGAAAATTCTGGTTAACGAAGCTCCTGCAAGCACCCCTGAGCAGGCAGAAACAAACCTTGGTGGGTGTCTATCCTGGCATGCCAGCAGCATGCAAGCAGGAAAGTCAATAAATTGGATTGGTTCTCAATCCCTTGGCTCTCCTGCTAATTTAATGCTATTTCAGACACGCCTGCTGAGGCTGGCCTTAGCAGGCCAGGGTTGGAACCTCTGCAGCCCCACCAGGCAGGACCTGCTCCCACAGGTGAGTGCCCTCCCAGCCAAACTCCCTGCTCACCTGTGTAGTATTGCAGGGCATCCTCAACCACGAGCTGGATACAGCTGCCTGGCAGGACATCATGGAACTGGTTGAGCAGCAATAATCTAAAACAGAGAGCAGAAACCAGGGAAGAAAGCGGCAGAACACCAGATTTGTGTTGGCTTAGAACAAGCTCTTCTCTCAAACAAGAGTCCTGTTTGCAAGACGGACAAACTTAATATCTGTTCCTCATTCCCCCATTACCCAACACTTGAGAGAAAATGATTTTTTTCCACAGCATCCTTTAATTCCCTTTATGTTAGGACTTGCCAACTGTCATCTCAGTAACCCACACCCACAGGCAGTAAGAGCTATTTGTTTTTACCCCTCAGGGCTACGAGACACATTGTTGCACAAGCTCAAACAAGCCAAAACTGGGGAGCAATAAGCTTCAGTAGGAGAGGAAGCTTCCAGACAGCAGAGTAGTGAGGGTTTGGAGTTATCTTTCAGCAGGAGAATCAAGCAAAGCAGCAAATTCTTTCCAGGTAGGTTCCTGATCAGTTTATGGCAGGCGTTGTGTACACACAGTGCTCCAGCACTGAACTCTCCCCCAGTACCACCAGTGCTCCTACACTCCCTCACCTCCAGAGCCGCTGGAGCTGGCTGGCAGGGTACTGGAACCCTCTGTCCTGAGCCACAGCCAGGGTGCTGAGCACTTCCACGTCATGGAGAATCCGCTCACATTCCCGATTCCCCTTCTTTATCTGGTGCCAATGAAGGACAGAAGGAAGATGCTCAGGAAATGGGTAGCTGGGAGTGCATCTCTCACACCAGCAGCAGAATCCCAGCTCCAGTGCAGGAGGGTTGTTTGCTTGCAGGTGTCATGAGTTTGCATGGCCCTCTTGCCTGGGAGTGGGACCCTCACCTGGGCCTGGGTGGTGTAGGTGCCATTGTGCAGCTCAAGGAAGAGCTCTCCCACCCAGGTGCACAGCTGGGATGACTCCTTTTCCAAGACAGAAAAGAGCTGGTCAGGAGTGGAGATCTGGACCCTGTGGGACAGACACAACAGACAGGGATGAGCTGGGGAGAAGCCTGAGACATGGCTAATGGTGCATCAGGGCTGGAAAGGTGACAGGCCTCAGAAACTGCAACACAACCACACAAAGTATTCTCCTCACCCTTCTCCTACCCCTCTCCTGCTCCCCTGTGACCCTGTCCCTCTCCTGTGGACATTCCCCAGGCAGGTGGTGACTGCCAGGCACAGCTGCTGTGCTGTGCTGGCCTTCACCCCACGGCTCTCCTGAGGGGTCACACGCAGTCCATGGCTGCCCTGTGGACCTGTTCCTACAGCTCCTGATGATGGAGAGATTGTATCCCCCTGAAAATCCTTCCCAGCCTTCTGCTTGCCCATCTCCTCGCCCACCTCCCTTTCTTTTGGCACTGCCGAAGCCCAGGCCTGGCTTGAAGCAAATGCCTCTGCCAGGAGAGCGGATGGGAGCTCTCCTCTCACCTGGGCAGCCCATCTGTGTTACTCATTCTTTTCATCCTATCCAGCATCTTCTGCGTGGGTCCCCCTCCTCCATCTCCAAAGCCGAAGAGGAATGCGCTGTGATTCACACGGCCTTTGTCCTTGTTGTTTTTCACTGTTTTCAGCATCTGGAGGAATTTTTGGGCGGCTGCAATCCTCTGGCACCCAGCCCCAGCTCCCACACCTCCATACAAGAAAGCCAGGCCAGTCTTTAGGGTGCAAAGCCCAGTCTTGCTCCTCTTCCCTGGCCCAAAGTGCCTAAATCAGGCACAGGCACATCTTGGAGTCAGGCACCCAACAGCCTTTGTCCAACAATGCTGCCAGATATCCTGCTCCCTTCCCAGGCAGTGCCCTCTCCCAGGAGCCTCACATCTGGCCTCAAGGGGCTGGCACTGCCCTTCCCGTGCAGGTCTGGCAACCTCACTCACCTCTTCCACTCGCCCATGCATCCCATAGGAATCACCAGGGGGGAAATGGGTCAGGACTTGGGAACCGTCAATGCCTTCCCAGAAAAAAGTGTGATGCTGGAGGGGAGAGAAAGGAAAATGTAATGCACAGGGGCATTTCAGAGCCTCTCCAGGATGCAAACTGGACCTTCACTTTCTCTCCAGGGAGGTGCGATGCCTTGGTGGATCAGTTCAAGGAGAGGACAAGAACAGGGAATGCCACAAGGGCTGGGACTGGATTTGCTGTCTGTTGGACCCACACACAAGTCACAGCTTCCTGTCTGGAAGCAGAAGGAATATCTAGGCCAGGGGCCTGGCTGGGATCTCTAATCATGTCCTTCCTCTCTCCTGTCTCTGACAGGACATCACTACCACCAAAACCTAGCGGCTTCTGGAAGCAGAGCCTGTGTTAGCTGAACTTAAGAACTGTGGAACCAACAGGTCCAGCTCTGCAGAAGACTCCAGCACCCACACCTCCATCCCCTGGGGAGAAGGCAAGCACAGCTCACCGGGAAGGAGTTCACCAGGTTCCAGCTGAGCTTCTGCGTGAGGAAGCGCTGGATCCCGCAGCCACGCATCAGCTGGGGCAGCTGGGCTGAGTATCCAAATGTGTCTGGGAGCCAGAACTGGGAG
Source organism: Nicator chloris (assembly GCA_013400495.1). Lineage (NCBI taxonomy): Eukaryota > Metazoa > Chordata > Aves > Passeriformes > Pycnonotidae > Nicator > Nicator chloris. The sequence continues at coordinate 708,301 of WAAE01023416.1, read as the reverse complement.
CACAGGTGACAGGAGCAGAGGGAGAGGGACACACACACAAGTCAGCCCAACCTCACAAAGAGCAAGGGGTGGGAGGAGATGGTGGGCAAGGAAGGTGTGATGGAAAAGAACAAATACCTCCGAGCAGATCCGGCCAAACTGCTCCTGGAAGAACCTCTGTCCCTGGAGAAACTGCCGCACCATGGACTCCCCGCTGGGCAGGTTCCCATCCTGGGGGGAAGGCACAGGCAGTCCATGAGGGAAGCCAGGCACCAGGGAAGGAGAGATCTTGTAAGACCCTCATTCCCACCCACCTGACCTGGCAGATCATGGGGAGAACCTCAGCAGGGCTCGGCAGAGGGAAAAAGGAGGAACACACTAGGGAATCTAAAGCTCCTTTCCCAGGGAATGATTTGGGAGGATTGTATTTTTGCAAGGCTGGACACTTCAGACAGCTGCTGTTCCTAGGCCTGGAGACCATCGCCAACCAGACAGGCTCAGCAAAGGCTCTGCTCTCCCCTGCAGCATCAGGCCTGGTCCCAGAGGATGGCACAAGGAGGGTGCAGCAAGCCAGGCTCACCATGCTACTCACCATTTCCACCCAGGTGCCTCCAACAGGAATGAACTGTCCCTTGGCCACGAAGTCCTGAATGCGTGCGTAGAGCCCAGGGTAGCAGCTGCGCACCCACTCGAACTGCTGCGCCTGCCAGAGCACAGGGATCAGCCCCAGCCCCCCACACACCACCCCACACCCTGCCCCTTCTCTCTGCAACACTTCTGGTTGGTTACATCCCCTCCTCTCCTTTGGCTGGAGAAGCAACATGCCACGAGCGGAGGAGAGGTGTCCAGAGGGAGATCACTCACCTGGGAGCAGGCAAAGGTGAGCTCTGGATTGTTCTCCATCAGATGGACCACGGTGACCCAGCTCCGGGCGCACTTACGGATGGTCTCCTCATACGGCCACAGCCAGGCTGCAAGGACAGGCATGGCCTCACCATAGTTACTACCTAACACTAGCTCCTCACGGAGCTGGAACCTCTCTGAAACCCCTCCTGGGATGGGAAATCAAGGGATGAAGCCCAACAGGTGGACGACAGCAGACTGTAATTCATCCCTCATCCCCAGTCCCATCAGTGTTCCAAAGCACACAGCTAGCCAGATCCACATTCCCACATTGCCCCAGTGACCAACCAGTAACGTGGCAGCACAGAGGTCCCACTCCCTTCTTTTAAGGCATGGTATTCTGTGCCTGGAGCCCAAGGGCAGCCTGTTCTCCCCTTGGGCAGCACACCCTGGCCTCCAGGTGAGAGGAGAAGGAGTGCTGTGCTGCTCTCACCAGAGTCAATGTGGCAATGTCCCATGGCATGGACGGTGTGCTGGCTCTCGCCATTCCCCTGGCTGAAGATGGCTGCAGCGAGGTCACGTGCAGCGGGGAAGGTGGAGGGGTCCATAACGTCACACACATTGACCATCTGGTTGGCAGTGTACAGCGCCTGGAAACTCCTCTGGTTTTCCTCCCCGAGGAGCTGGGGTTGACAGGGATAAAAGTATGACTCTGGCCACTGTATCAGCTCAGAGGTCACCTGCCTGCAGGAGAACCCACTACCTCCTTTCAACGTCTATCTCAGGCAGTCATAGCAGGTAAACACCATGTCTCTGCTTCACAAACACAGCCTTACACCTTTTCTCACATGCCTTCCAAATCCAGGCTCCACATATGCCCATTCCAGGGGGGCGTGGTCAACACATCCTGCTTTAGAGCAGAAAGTGGATGCAAAAAAACACCTGCGGCTTCTCTCAATTCAGTTTTCTCCTACTCTACAATATACTGAGTCATATGGGACCCACAAGGATCATCAAGCCCAGACAGTGTCAATTGTGCTAAAGCAGAAGCAGCAAACATTTTCTCCTCCAAGGTCTCAGGTCACAGAACAGCAGGAGGAGGAGGTACAGTGAAGTTGAGGAAAAGGTGAAAGAAGGGAAGAGGAGCTCCCAGACCTGAGCCATGTCCAGCAGTATTTCCAGATCCACCAGCAGTTCATAGACATCTCTGTTGAAGACAACCAGCTCAGCCTTGCTCAGGGTAACCCTCCTGTCTGGGTCCGGAGGGGCGATCATGCTGCCCTTGCCAGCTCCAAAGAGCCCATTGCAGGCCAGCTCCACATACAGTGTCAGGCTGTGGGGACAAGAGGAAACCATCAGGGAGCAGGTCACAAGTGCCAGGACTCAGACAAGGCTGTGTGTGTCCTCAGCTTCTTGGCTTCCAACAACCCCAAGGCCCCCCAGCAGTGGGGGGCTCTGGCTTGGCTGACCACCCACCTGTGGGGCTCTGACTCTTTCAGGCTTCTTGTCAGGATGTAGCTGGTCTTCTCTCCTTCCTTAGTCAACCCCTGCACAGGAAGATGGCACATTAAGCACCATGTGATGCAGAGGTCATGACAACAGGCTGGATGGGCAGGATAAGCTACCCCAAAGTCCAGCTGGACAGAGGGGCTGGTCCCCCAAGCTGCGGGATAATTGTTGGCACAAGAACAGGAACCGCAGCTGCTGCTGCCCCAGCAGCACCATGACCCCTGCACGCACCACCACAACGTGGCAGGGGTGCCAAAGGTCACCACTCTGTACACAGCAGGGCTCCTGGCACACCCTGATCCGTATCTCCATACCTGGACAGGCTGGGCATCTCGCCACACCATGCCCTCCCCATCGCTCTCCCAGACGAAATGCACCTCCCGCCCTGCCCATGCAGGGGGGATGCTCAGCTCCACCTTAAACCAGCACGTCTCCCATCTGGAAGAGAGCAAGCAGCAACCTCAGTCCACCGTGTGGCCTTCTTCCGAGGGAAAGCATGCTTCCTCAGAGCCCTCCACAGAAAAACCAGAGTGAGGACAGCCCATGAGGTTTTTGGGATTCACAGACAAGGATGCTGCCTGTCCATACACACACCTGTATGATTTAACCTGTGCCCTTCTGCAACCCCAGAGAAACCGTCAGTGGCATCTTGTCTGACCACTGCTGGTATAAGAACTTCCCCCCAAACTTGACAAGCGAACACATCCCCTCAAGAAGCATCAGAGGCATAACCATGGTCACAAGGAGCTCTCAGCAGAAACGAGCAAGAAGCTTGTCTGTTCCCTCATGAAATCTCCCTTAGGGCTTCTGGGCAGGCACCTCCAAGCACTCACCACAAAGATCATCAGCTCACCTCTTCACCAGGGAGAGCTTGTGAAGGACTCGTGTCACTGAGACACGAGCTCCAACCCCACCACGGGCACAGCACCACCGAAACCTGATACTCACGTGGGCCCGAAGGACTCTCCCACTTGAGCCGGCCCGAATTCCTGCACCACAGCCTCCTCGTACGGGATGCGCCGCGGAGTCTGGAAGTAGGAGAGCGATGCCGGTGGACAGCGATCCCCAAAAAGCCTGTGGTCGGAGATGGCCAGGACACATGAATAGGATTAGTCCCGCACGGACAAGCCCAGGGGTGATACAGGGACCTTCCACTGCATGGCTGAATCGCCCTGCCACCACCCAACACCCTCAAAAATACTAGCAGATCACTGAGTAATAAAGCGCCCTGGTGGCCAGGGGAGGGCTAGGGAGCTGAGGGGCTGTGCCGTGGAGCCCCGAGGCAGCGCTCCATGCCGACTAAGGAGTGTGTGTGTGTATGTGTGTGCGTGTGTGATTTGTCCCCTCAGCGTGAGCCTACTGAGCTCCCCGAGCCCCCGTACCCACGGCCGGCAGCGCCGCGGGGCAGCATCCCCACCCCGAGGGGACACACCGGACCTTGTCCCGGCCACCCCCAGCACCCCGGGGGTGTCCCGAAGAGTCCCCCCGCCGCCCACCTGCCCCGCAGGTTGCAGTCGGTGAAGTAGGTGTCGGAGAGGAACTTCTCCACTCGCTCCAGGGCTGTCCGCCGGTGCTTCATCGCGGCCATGGCAGCGCCAGTGTCCCAGCCCCGCCCCGCCTCGCGTGGCGCAGGCGCGGCCGAGCCTGCTCGGAGTCCGCTCGGAGTCCGCTCGGAGTCCGCTCGGAGTCCGCTCGGAGTCCGCTCGGAGTCCGCTCGGAGTCCGCTCGGAGTCCGCTCGGAGTCCGCTCGGAGTCCGCTCGGAGTCCGCTCGGAGTCCGCTCGGAGTCCGCTCGGAGTCCGCTCGGAGTCCGCTCGGAGCTCTCTGTGGATCGGGGCGGCCTCAGGGATCGCCCTCCTCGCTTGCAGCTCTCCTGCCTCCAGGCTCCGCGGCGCATCCCGTACGAGGAGGCTGTGGTGCAGGAATTCGGGCCGGCTCAAGTGGGAGAGTCCTTCGGGCCCACGTGAGTATCAGGTTTCGGTGGTGCTGTGCCCGTGGTGGGGTTGGAGCTCGTGTCTCAGAGTTATTTGTGCGGGTGAGTCCTTCACAAGCTCTCCCTGGTGAAGAGGTGAGCTGATGATCTTTGTGGTGAGTGCGAGGTGCCTGCCTAGAAGCCCTAAGAGAGATTTCATGAGGGAACAGACAAGCTTCTTGCTCGTTTCTGCTGAGAGCTCCTTGTGACCATGGTTATGTCTCTGATGCTTCTTGAGGGGATGTGTTCGCTTGTCAAGTTTGGGAGATTCTTATCCCACCCTAGGCACTCCCCGGGTGAGGATTAGGCGGAACCCCCCTCATTGCTGTCCCTCAGCCTAAGGAATCTCCTGCACCCTCCTCTCTGTGTCCTGGTTTGCCTCCACATTGCCCTGAAATGCCATTATCATCAGGAGGGAAGGAAGAATCTGTACACGATGCTCAGCCCTGATGTTTTAATGGAAATACTGCGCTACAGTCAAGTTTACAACATTGGTATAGAAATCACATGGGTTGTGGGCCAAGGATCACGTTACAGAATACAAAAAACAAGATGAAATAAAAAGAAAATTTTAAAAAAGCAAGCCTCTGCTATTGTACAGGCTGGGAGCAGAGCTGGGATGTCAGATGGAGCACCAGAGGCAGAGGTCTCCCCACGGTGTGTCCCAGGGAGCTGCACCAGCCCCCCTTGGCTCAATGACATGCAGGCACAGGCTCCTGGGATAGGAGCAGCAGCAGCTGGTACTTCCAAGTTGGCCAAAAGTCTAAATCACCAAAGATTTTCCCTTCCAGATCACCTTCAGCATACACCAGAAAAACAAAAGGGGGGAAATAATAGGGGAGCGTGCATGACACCTTTGGAATGGAAGAGGACACATGAGAGTGTAACCCTTCCTGGTTACAGCAGACGAGAAGCCAGACGGGTGATTTATTGCTAGCAAAGTGTGAAAAATCCCCTGCTGGGCTCTCCCTACTCTTCCTGTCTCCATAGGAGGCTCCCATTCCAGACCTGCCTGCTGTACATTGGCTGCCAATGACTCGTGGCCCCTCGGGGGCTGTGACTTCCATCCCGGCTCCAGGTCCTCCCTCCAGCCCTGCCCCCCGGCCTCTCTCCACGGAAGGGAAGGAGCTGTGGTGGCAGGAGAGAACCTGGAACCAGATGATATTTAAGGTCCCTTCCAAGCCAGGCCGTTCTATGATTCTGTGAACCTGCTGTCTCAAAATACAGTAAGTCCCTGGGAGAGGCTGAAGCCTCGGCAAAGCCCTGCTGGTGGCTCCCTATCCAGGGACGTTGGAAGCCATTCCAGGTGTGTAGGACTGGCAACATGAAGTCTTGCAAGGAAAGTTGCCTCCTTTTGAGGAGACGCAGTGCAGTGGTGGCTGGCATGGCTTACAAAATCTGTGCTGACTTCTTTTTAAAATCAGAATCTTCCCCTGCGTTTTAAGTATCTGCCACATTAAATTTCTCTACTTAAAAAAATATATATCCCATATGCAGATTTCTGGAGTGAAATGCACCAAGACCTCCCCAGTCCCTCCTCCCTCTCTTGGACACACGCACACACATACACAGAGCAGCTCTGTCAAATACTGGCTTCGTATTTCCCATGATGTCTTCTCCAACACAGAAAGGAAAAAATACATCAGCGCAATCAGCCCCAGCTAAGTTGCTCAGCAACATTTCCGAAAAGCGAAGATCCTTGGAGCTGGAAGACAAGGTGGATAAAAACTACCCACCAGGAAAAAAGCCAAAAATTTTAAAAAATGAAAATTATATACTCTATAGCTCTTTCAGGCTGCTTATACCTCAGCTGTTTAACCCCCAAATGAACACACTGCCTCTGCTGTTTCCTCTTGCCAGCCTTAGAAACGGGGTTGGACTACACCTCCCTCTTCCCTCCCCTTTTCCACCCCAAAACCTGCATGTTGCAACAGTGCCTTTCAGACCAGGAACAGGCTGTGGGTGAGCGAGTCTCTTCCTCCAGTTAAGAACAAAGACATTATTTTTTTATTTACAAAAAAAGGAGAAAAAAGTTTCCACACAAAAGCACTACAATGATAACTCCCTTTGGTAAAAAGTGTAATAAATGTCTCCATCGGTCTGTCTGTCGGTACTAATTCTCAAGCCACCTGGTACTATGGTACACAAGAAGCTAGTACAGTTATGCTAGCACATCAAGCATAATTCCTTTAATTAAAAAAAACCAAAACAAAATAAAACAAACCAAAAAGGAAAAAAAAAAACCAAAAAAATTGACAATTTGTACATTTATTTACAAAAAAGGAGAGGAACATGTTAAAATCGTGTTGTTCTCTGCAGTGTGTGTGTACGTACATGTGTGTGAAAAGCTGGTGCATGGCACTAGGAGAGACTAGTAAACAAGCAGGTACAAAAAAAACAAAAACAAAAACCCAAAATAAAAATAAAACAGTTCCACTGGCACTAGAAAGGACAGACCGATCTGCACAAGGTGAGTCCAGCCTGGGAGGGAGGGGAGGGAGCGAGAGGAACCCGAGGTCCGCCGCCCCACGGCCCCATGCCGGAGCCCGCAAGGAGAGGAGAATCCGGTGGCGACAGGCACCTGGGGATTTTGGGGACACATCCAAGCGGTCCGGTGGTGGAGAGCATCCTGTTCCCCTCCCTCGCCGCTCAGGGAGTCAAAGCCTCAACGCTGCTGGTGTGTACGAGCTCGTGGTGTTTCTCTGGGATGGCTCAGTTCAGAGAAGGGTCCTTCCTGCCCAAAAAGGGCCGGCAGCCCAGGGCCCCGGGCGGAGATCCACGGCCCCACGGGGAATCCCGCCGGGACAGGTTGTACCAGCCACGCACTAGTCAAGTGGCCATGTTACGGAGATACACAGTGAGGGGAGAAAGGCATCTTCCTCCTTCCCTGGATGCGCGCACACACACACATCTCCCGGGCTCTTCCCTCGCCCCGGGGGACTCTTAGGGTGTCTTGAATATCGTGCCGTATTTGACGCGGTACTTGTTGATGCTGACAAAGTGCAGGGTCTCTGTGTCACAGGTGGTGGTGCAGGGCACCAAGCCCTCCAACCCTTCACCCATGAGCCACTTGTTTGTCTCGGCTGCCATTTCGCGGGGCACATGCTCCTTGGTCCATTTGTCCACCCAGGCCTGGAACCGCTGGTGCAGCCGCTTGCTCACCCTTTCGTGGGACTGCAGAAACAGGGAGAGGTGTTAGGAAAAGGCAGCTTTGGCCCCCAAACTGCAGCAGAACACAAAGCTTGGCTACTGGTTGACACAGGCAAGGGGATCGAACACAGAGGGAATTCATAATGCCGATGCTGGACTAATGACAGAAGGAAAGCTCTGATGAAGGTCCCCCAGGTCTCCTCTCCAAGAAAATTCATGGTAAAATGAGCTCAGAAATACGAAAAAGTTTATGCTCTTTGTTTAATACAGCAGTTCATGGACTGGGGATACAGAACGTATCCAGTGGGAGCTTGCAAGTTGCATGCCCAGCTCAGAGTGAGTCCCTTCTGCATTGCCCAAAAAATGCTGCTGCCTCCTCTGCCAGCACCCAGACCCAGGCAAGTCCTGCTCTTCCCAGCCCTCAGGGTCTGTCTCCAGCCCCCAAAGAGGGGCACAGCCTCAGGAAAGAGTAAGTTCGACATGCATTATACATACTGGGGGCACAATTGCTACAGAAAATTAAGACCCAGGTCAGGTCTAACAGGCTCAAGAAGCTCTGACTTAACAGAAACATCAGGAGAGGAAGAACTGTGCACTTTTTTGGGTAAGAGCATCTGCCTAAGGAATGTAAAATCCAGGACAGATGGTATAAAGCCACGGCTACAGTCATAATCGAAAACAGACAATATAATTAAACCTCCAGACTAAAACTTACAGATTTTATTATTTGTATATTCTTCTCCCAGAGACTGACTGCTTTGGGGTGTTAACTGCTAAATCCAATATGTTTCCAAAAGCCAATGTAGCTTCTACAGCTCCCTCAGTGTATTCCAGTAACCAAGGGCTAAGCTGCACACTACGTATTTAACACTTCAAGAATTTATGTTCAGATTTTCTGTGAAGAACACTGGCACATAGTATCCTGCTCATAAGCTTACATTTCCTTGAGGTTTGTGCCAGTCGAATGAGATAGACGGAATTCAATCAAAATCCTCAGTATCAGCATTTCAAAGAGTCACTGAGTTGCAATAAAATGCTCTCATCACATCTCTGATGTGGATGCGAAGTTTAAGAGAGTTACTTTACAACTAATGAAGTTAAGCCACTATCTGTATCTCATCAGTGAGAAACATGGTAAGTAGTTGTTTTATAAATCTAAATATATGATAAAAGTGGAAGATGGAAATATTCCCATAAGATGAGAAAAGGAGAGCGTCAAAGCATCCAGATGACCAGAGCAGTTTCCTCCAGTGCAATCCTCCTAAATTTCACCCATCTGGGGTCACAAGCTCTTTTGATTTCAGACAAACCCAAACCGCTACAGCTTCCCAAACAGCCAGAGAGGCAATGCCTCCATCCTTCCCCTGGGTGCCAGGAAACACCAGCGGCCCACCCCGTTCTCTGGCTGGCTCCTACCTGCTGAGCTCGCAGCAGCGCGGTCCTCCTGTACATGTAATCCTCCGACTTGATCACGTACACCATCTTATAGGAGTTCAGCTTGAATTTACACTCCAGCTTGTCCAGGCTTTCCACGTTCTCCATGGACTTCTTACTGTTCCCCTCCTTCCCTTCCTTCTCCTGCTGCTCCCGACCACGCTGACACTTGCGGATCCGCCTCAGGTTCCTGCAAACCAGAGAACCCCTCTTGGAACTGGCGCCCAGCCCCTGGCACTGCAAAGCTGGGTGTAGGTGCTGGATCTCAACGCCAGGTTGGACAGGGCTTGGAACAACCTGCTCTGGGGGGAGGTGTCTCTGCACGTGGCAGGGGGTGGAATGAGATGAGCTTTTAGGGCCTTTCCCAGCACAGCCTGGCTACTCACCTGGGCAGGAAGACTGGTTTCTGGGCCAGGTGCTCGCGGAGCTCAGGGGAGGTAGAATCAGAGTTGACGTACCGCTCCACGTAGTCAGACCAGCGCTGGAAGCAAGCACAGGGCACACATCAGCCACTGCCCTCCCACCAAACAATGTGCCAGGGTTAACGAGGCTAAGCTGGAAGTCACACAGAAGAACACAACATCCCTTCTGAAGGCTCTGCGCATCTTATACCCAAAAAGGCAGGTACGATGTTTCTTTATGTGGTTTTGAGTATTTTTAATACAAAATAAACCAAGGAGGATTTGCCTGCTCACATAATTGGAAGCTTTACGGCATGTCCTTGATGTTTCTTTGTCTTGTGCTAACAGACCACGCCACCAGTCAACTGGACACTGTGGTCCAGAGCAACCTTGACTGTCACAGTCAGCTCTCTGGACAAGCTGCCCTTACCTCTGCTTCCACAGGGTCATCCGAGTTTTCCTCTTCTGTGTCCAGCAGCTCAATAGTTAACTGAACTTGACCTCTGCTCTGAATGAACATCAGCTATAAAGAAAAAGCAGAAGGAACTTCAGTAAGAGGAGGTTTGAAATAGAAACAAACACCTTCACTTCTTACTGGGGCAAAGGGACAATGAAGCAAGTTGGCAGTGTTAAAGGAAACCTCCTTGAGCCCCAAAGTAAGTTTAAGGGCATGGGAAGAGATACTATACACTCAGGCTTTTATCCAAAGTACTTCTCTGGCTCAGAAAGGGCCTGACCACTTCCTGCCTCTTCAGCAAAGGAAGCATGGATTTGATTAGCACAGGTTTATTAGCAATGTATGGAGGCAGCAGTGATTTAATGCCCAGTCAGTAGTGGCAGATCGCCCAACAGTTGACAAAATTGAGACACCAGAGAAACGGGAGAGTTTGAGCTAACAAAAGCAGTGGCAGCGAAGCAGTCAGTATGATATAGCCCAAATCTGCTGTAAAGCACAGGGGATATTCATTGCTGTTCCAGGAAAAATATTCCTCCTTGAAACTTCATTTCTGAGGGGCCCTTACAGAAGCATTAACCTACGTTCCCAAAGCTGGCAGCGCGTGTGCTGGTTTTGGCTGGGATGGCGTCAATTTTCTTCATTTTTGGGTGCCTAAACAAGGCTGTTTTTTAAAGGACCAGTGCCTCTCCGTTCTTAAAAGGCATCCCCCTCAGCTCTTGCTTGTTTTGCCCTGTGGCTCATAGCCTGGCTTTACCTTGAAGCAGTTCTCCTCGGACATGAGCTGCTCGGCTTTGCGCTGGTACGCGGCCTCCAGGAGCGTGCGGGAAGACTGGGACGCCAGGAGCCCTCCCGTGGCTCCGTTGCTGTTCTCTGACAGGTACAGGTCTGTCACCTGCACACAGATCTCATCGCTCACGATGTGCTGGAGCTGCCAACAGGAGCAACGGGGGGAAGGGCTTTGTCAGAGAGGCTGCTACACCCCCATCAGAATAGAATAAAATAAGGGTAGAACAACGGGATTGAGCTCAAGCAAAAAGCCCTTAGCTTCTTCCACTTGCAGAGGATCTCTGCTACTATGTGAAAAATCCACAATGTCTTTAGAAAATTAGCAGGTGGCAAAGCACAGCTACTCAGAGAAAAACTACACACAGAGAACATTCTGATCAGCAGCAGGGGAGGGAGGGCCAGAGCTCCGTGACACAGCATGTCCTCTCCTCACCAAGGGGCTGCCGCTGTGCCTGAGGAGAGGGGTGGGAGGTTTAAGATCAAATCCATATTTTGTGTAAGTTTAAAAATCAAAAGTCTCCCAACTGTCTTCTGAATTCAGTTAATCTCTGGACTGAAGGGCTTCTGAAGAGCAGCTCTACCCTTCTGAAAGAGGAAAGCCCTTTCAAGTTATTCCACTTCCAACCCCTTGTGTCTGTTTTTGTTCTTTATGCTACAAAGAGGCACAAGAAATTTTCCTTTGCTCACACATTCTTCCTACCAACCCAATAAAAGGACTGGAGTTTAACAGACAAAATGAGCTACTCCAGCAGCCAGATAAAAGAGACAAAAGGTTTTTAGAAAAAGTGTGCACTCCTACAGCACTGATGGAAAGGAACTATTTAGATGTAATTTCCTTTTTTTTTTTTCCTACAAAGCTAAAGCAAGATTAGCTCTGGACATGCTTTGAATACTTATATCCTAAAACAACTGGAAAACAAGGAGAACTCTGTAGAGGATATTCTCAAGAACTCAAACAGATCAGAAATCACCTTCTATCATTTCTCTACTATGAGAGTTAGAGAGCAGGGTGAGGAAACACCTTGAATTTACCTGTTTACCCCTGAAATTCCCCATGAAGGCATACAACACGGCCTCCAAGGTGAGCCTGGGTTCTCACTGCACCACACAAGTTGTCCACTTTCTCTGCCCCGCCCCACCCAGTCCCCAGGCCTTGCTGGCAGGCACCTGTCGGACGATGCTCTGGATCAGCTTGTCCATGGTGAAGGCGATGTAGGCGTGGATGGTGAACATCTCACGCAGGGAATCCTCGTACTGCGACGAGTCCATGTTCCCGTCCAGGAGGTTGCGCACCATGTCCAGGAAGGCCGGGTAATAATCCTCAACATCGATGTCCACTGTGACAGGAGAAAAGGGGAGAGATGGGCACACCACCCCCAGCAAGGGCTGCTGTGAGTTTTGGTCCTCAGCTGACCCACTTAAGCTGAAGAGTTACTTAAACTCGTCTTTTACGGACATAAATAAATCCTCTTAAGGCCACAAGTATTTTCATAATCTCTTGCTTCCTAGCTCTAGCCTCTTCCATGAGCTTTTTATTTCTGAAAACTTTTACTTGGGGAACTTGAGGATATGCAAGTGTAAAACAAAAGCTCTTATGAAGTAACTGCTGCGTATTATCCTTCTGCTATTCCAAGGCCCACGCTCTCCATATCTTCCCATCTCCCCAGGGATAATAAAGGAGAGCCCATCTTAAAGGGTCACTGGTCTCACGTGCCTGAAGACACCAAACACCCTGTCACCACACTACAAACAGAAGCACCTTTTCCCCCCCAGAAATCACTCACTGGGCTCCTTCAGTCGCAGCTGGATGGCAGGACTGTCACTCTTGTCTCGCTTGATGCCCAGCACTTCCCTCTCCCACTCCCGTTCCCGCGTCTCCTCCTCGATCTGCCGCTCGGCCTGGGTGCAGATCCGCAGCAGCCGCAAGCACAGGATCTGGTGCAGCCTCATGAAGATGTACCAGTTGCTGTTCACGTAGAAGAGGTTGTAGACCTCATCCATGCCCCGCAGCTTCTGGGCTGTCGTGTTGTTGAACATCAGCTTGGTTTTGGGAGGACTACCCCCAACACCGTTGTGCTTTTTTGCAGCCCCAGTAGCTTCGTCCACATCCATTTCCTCCTCTTCTTCCTCTTCCACATCCGAGAGTTCACCTCGCTGAGCAAACAGCAGGTCTGGAATGAAGTGATACATGATCTGCTTGATTTTATACTTGTCCTCTTTCTGGATTCCCGTCTGCCGCTTCACGTGGTGGATGATGAGAGAGGCAGCGTCTTCCAGGATCTGCTTGTCTTCATAGGCTAGTGAGAGGTGTGGGCCTGTGGGGACTCCAGCATTGTCTTCTGAAGCCTGTTCTTGCCTCTACAAAGGAGAAACAGCATAAAAATCAGCCTAAACAATCCCTCTCCACCACCCAAGAGCCTGCTAGAAAGCTCTGCCAGTGGAACAGAGCTCCCTCATCAAGCTGTGAGGAACAGGAACTGAAACTGCACTAGCAAAGCACATAAGCTTGAGGGAAGTAACTACAGGTGACCATCTCACCTCATCATAGATGCTTTCAATCTCATTGAGGAGACTCTTTGACCTTAGGACCTTGGTATCATTCTGCTTGAAGTTGATGCCTTGGTGGTCCAAGGATTTCAGGTAATACTTCTCATTCTGCTCTCGCCAGACTTTATTAAATCCTCTCTGGGCTTCTCGCCACTCTTCCTCTTTCATCTTTAACCTTGGATCAAGAAAACAAAGGTGAGCTAAGAGGTGAGCATACAAGAAAAACCTCAGCCCATGGTTCTTGGTGAGTGTTGACAAGAGCTGAACTCCCCACGAAATGGGCATGGATCAAAGATATCCCACAGAAAGGAGCTTTCCAGGAGGTGCCCCCTGGACACACTTCTGGAGAAACCACTCTGGGTTTCTTTCACATTTAGGTAAAACAACGCAGGAACAAAACAGCCCCAGGAGAGGGAATAAAGGGACAGGGAAGGCAAAAAAACTGGCCCTGGTCTCTCAGAAATCCCCAGAAGCCTGCACCTGTGGAACAAGGGCAGCTTAGTTTGGACAATGAACAAAGCATAGACAGATGAGTATCCTGGGAATGCACTCCTGAACCTTGACTCAGCATCCTAAACAAAGCACTCCTGATCACTCCAAGAAAGGTAGGGAAACTGGGGCCTTGCAGGTATCCTGGGAAGGCTGCTACACCCAGCTCCAGAACTCCAAAACACAGGACCAAGAGTCCCACAGACATAAAACAGCATGTACTGCTTACATATCTCCTCGACCTTCTCCAAGGAGTTGTAGCATCCACTCCCTTTTTAACTGAGGAAGGGGAGGCTGACAACAGAAACAGGACTGGGCATCTGAGGACAGCAGAGACACCATGATCTGGGCACATACACCCATAGGATTTGGAAAGGGATCACATTTAGCCCTGGGACAACAGTTCCCTTATCTTACACACAGTGCTGACACCAGGGAGGAAAAAAGTTTAAGAGGAGACAACAAAAGCTCTATATCCTTCCAGCTGAGCTGTAAGGATTTTGTTTCAGGAGGGCAATTCCCTCGAGGTGATTATTATGGAATACACCAACTGTCCAGAATATAAATGAACTTCTTAGTTTCACAGAATAATAGAATCATGGAATGGTTTGGTTCGGAAGGGACCTTACAGATCATCTTGTTCCACTTTGGAAGCGACACTTTCCACTGGACCACGTTGCTCCAATCCCTGCCCAATCTGGCCTTTAACACTTTCAGGGGTGGGGCAGCCACAACTTTTTGGGGCAAATTTACAGCCTTGTGGAGGGCACACTCTCTAGGGGCAGCAATTAGCCACTTTTCCATAAATCTGGAGGGCATGCAGTGCATTCCCCTTTGGAAGGGACCCTGGGGCAGGGTGCTGGGGCAATCAGTACCTTTTCAGCACAATGGGAACTGCCACAGACGGGTTCTTGCGAAGTCCATCGATGATGTCAGCTGCTTTGTCAGCATATATCCTCTGGAGAGCCTTGCGGTGGATCACCTCCGAGGTGCCCCCCAGGGTGTTGTCCAGCCGGAATTTGGCCTGCTCCTCCGCAGACAAGCGTGACAGCTTCTTCTGGATTGCCTCGAGAACACGGATCGTTGCCAGGTTGGTCTCCAAGACAACATCCAGCTGGAGAGAACAGTGCATTAGCCGTAGCATTTGAATAGACAAAACATGATACTTCACGGAGGCAAACGTTCAAGTGACACGAAACAAGGAGCGGCGCCAGTTTAACAAGGTGTACTCGAGCACTGTGGTGTTCAGCTGCTCTAAAATAATCCAATTATATTTCATCTGCTACCTAAATAATACCGTGTAAGAATTTAAAGGCTACCAGAATGATACTGTTCAGAAATTACATCTTCCAGCTGGGAATAGAACACAATTGACAGTTACTCTACAAAAGGACATGCCAAATCTGTGCAGATTCAGGTAATTGCCCAGCTAACTTCCATTTCCAGTCAAAATGTCAGTCATTTGAAATCCTGAACATATTGCTTTGCAGATGATTACAGGGCAATGCATGTTGTCATGCACTACGTGGGTGGGAAGAACAGTAAAGATGCAACAATTCCATGCTGGCCATTCAACAATTTCATGTAGAGCGGGGTGAACGAACAGCTCCGCACAAAAGATGAGGGGCAGGGGTGGCAGCTTAGTGGTTATGCAGCCACGGCTTCTTGCATGAGAGAAAACAAGCTTTTATGCCAAAAACCAGGTGGCAGACACAATAGAAGATGCAGAATTAAAGGCATCATTACATCAGGCTCATTGACTGTTCACAGAACAGAGCTTTCTGAGACATGAACCAAGGAAAAGCAATTTACCTCAAAACGCTCGTCCTCACACCTGTAGATGTGCTCTTCATATTGTGTCTTCTTGGAGCTCACAAATGTGGAATCTTCAGACCAGGACGGGAAGGAGACCCAGGTGTCATTCAGAACCTTTGAGGGAGGCAGAGGGAAAACAAGAGTCGTGGTCAGTGTTCAAGGGGATCACACCTGGCCAGCTTCAAGAGCAGTCTTCTGATGGGACAATCTAATTTCCAGTTGGAAAAAGTGTGCACCCCCTTCTGAAGCCCAGCATTCACAGGGCAACCCCAAACAGGCAGAACCCAAACAGCCAGGCAGCCTGAAAAATTCACAGGCTGAAGCTGTGAGAAAAAAACTTGTGAGAGAAGAGGAAAATAAAGGTGAAAGGAGCTTTTCTGCTACTTTGGATTAGTCAGCTGCAACCAGCTGGTTCCCCACGTGTGATTCACCATCAACACTGTGTGGTCACCACAGCAGATGTGACAGTTAGACAGGACACAGTTGCTGCCTCCAAATAAGGCTAATTGGAAGTATAAAACCATACCCCAGAATCACCTTTCCTGACAAATAGCTCAGCACCTGCAGCTTTCAATACACGAGCAGAACATTTAAAAGCAAACAAACAAAACTCAACAACAACCTCAAAGAGGCTGAAGGCTAGGAAACAATGATTTTGGCAGGCAGTCTTGAAAGCCAGGTCCAGTTTTTATAAACTCAAAGCCTGCACAACTGAGTCATTAGATTCTCACAGGGAGAAAAGTTTGTAACTGCCTCACACGGGAAGCTTTTGAGAGATGTGTCAAGACATGGATTAAAAATTCAGTATTTCAGGGAGAAAGAAAGATGCATCTGAGGGAATACGTGGGAGAATCTGTCTATAGAAAACATGATTTTCTTTTAAAGTTAGCCTAGAGACAACTCTGAAAGCAGGCTAAGTGGGAATTTAGGTAAAAAGGTAGCAATAATCCTGAATAACATGCTACCTTGTATGGGACCTCTGAGATCACACTAAGACCACACAGAAAACCAGTTCTGTCATCTCCTACTTAAGTTTTCAATCTTAATGTTCCTTTCACAGGTTATACTACGTAACACATCATAAATAAAATGTAAGAGCATTAGGCATGTCAGTAATTAACCATTGTAACTATTCAGCAGGTTTTTCTCCAGCTGCCCCCCAACGCTCTAAGCAAACCTTTCCACAAATGACACTGGAGAAGAGCTGATGCCAACCATCAAAGCCACGTGGGTACCACAACTCCCAGCCAGCTTCCAGCAATACCCAGTTCCTAGACTGATGCCTCACCCTGTGCAAGAGCTTCTGGACATGATCCAGATGTTTATGGGAGTGCCACTAGGAATTCCTTAGGTGTGCTCCCCTCGGGCTGCCACACGCACCGTGCTGATCCCGAGCCAGGATGGTGTGCCCACACATGCCTGGCTGCAGGAGCAGCATGGATCAGCATGGATCAGTGCTGAGCAGGCAGCTTCCTAGCCCCAGCTCCGTGCTCACCACCACCACACGTGCCCTGACATCCCCAGGAACCTTTCCAACACAGGGATACAAACTGAATTCCCCATCCTGCTCCGTTTTGCTTGCTTTTGCTCCAATGCTTTAAAAAGGCTGGGAAGAGCTTTCCTCTGTGGCTCTGCCTTACCTCTTTACACAGCGGAGTCCGGCCCGTGCACTTGGGTTGCTGGTAGCTCTTGGGCAAGGCTCGGTAGCTGGAGCCCAGCCTCTTGCAGGAGGCATAGTCAATCTCCATGGCAATGCCCTCAGTAGCCCGTTCCTTCGGATACGTCTCCATGTGAACAGACTCCTTATATCCCAGAAAGTTTTTAAACCAAGTGAACAGTTCTGGGAATTTCCTAAAATAAAAGGAATGAAGTGAAAAAAACGAGCTAAGCAGAACGCAAACAGCACTGAGCTGCGATGCTGAGGCTAGAACTGATTACTACAGACAACCCTCCAAATTATCATTCTGGTGAGAAGACCCTCTCTAATCAACACCACTTCCACAGGGCCTGACCAAATGGGAAGCAAGCACCTGTTGTTGATGAGGTGGGGGATTGCTCTCTTGGTGCTACTAAGGTGCTTTAGGATTAGTGGAGAGCAAGGAGCAGCTGTCAAAGCTTTCGCCACAGCAAGGGCACTCATGGCACAGTCGCATCTGGGTCTCCCCAAACCACCCTGGTAGTGAACTCAGGCCAGATTCCTCATTGTTTGCCAATGGTTTGAACCTTAAACCAGACTTTTCCTTTCCAGAGGCAGCAAGAAGAAAGCAAAAAGCAATTCTGTAACTACACAGCAAAAGGTTCCAGTGCCAAGAAATTGCCTGAACCAGACTTCACATAGCAGCATAAACCATGGAGAAGCCTTTGCCTGCAAGGCCCAAGTTCGCCTGTTTGCAAAGTTTCCTGAAAAATTTGAGCACCATACAGCACTCATTCAAATCTTCTTATCTCATGCAAAGCTCCAGCAATAGGATGAACTGAACCTGTTACTAATTGAATCACTAATTATTCATTGCTTTTTTATTGTATGGCAAAAGATAATGTCCAAGTCCAGAATAAAAAAACTATATTATATTTTTCCTCATAGTTAGGAGCACAGGCAGTAAATGGGAAAAGTACAGAATTTTCTTGTCAAATATTGCACCTTTTCTACCTAAAGTCAGGCATCCTGCTGATGCCTGACTAATTTCAGTGGGCCTACAGAGCGGGTGGAAGCTCCTTAGGGCAGTTTCTCTGCACAGTAGCTACTGTAATGGGGTCCTGAACCCAATTTATGTTGCTACTGCCTTCTCCCTTGGAACCAGCAATTCAAACCAGGCAAAAGAAACTAATCCTGCTGCCCGAAGCTGATGAGAGGATATCTGTCAGTTTTAACCAACTAACAATTGGTTAAATAATAACCAAGTAAGTTCTGTACACTACTGACAATCATGGAAGTCGTAAATTCCTATTTGAAGTACAGAATTCCTTAACATTTTCAGCTTTGTGACAGAATTCAGCTGCTTTTTGGAAACTTTAGTGAGTTTATATCAGCTCTCTGCTTCTTTGGGGAGACATTTCCTATGTAGTTAGACAGTCAATCTTTTCTCAAATGACATAACCCATGATTCCAGAGCAAAAAACTGCAATAACAGGCTGCTAATAATTTTGTTTGCCCTACTGGAAAGGGAAGACACACAGCAAGCAACACCTGTACTGCTCCTGCATGCTGCCTGTCAGGACACAGCTGGGAATTTCTCTGGTATAAGGAATGGGAAAGGGCAGTGCAGAAGACCATGAAGGTGAGTGTTTCTTTCCTGACTCTTCAACAGAAACAGACCAGGAAAGGGGCTGCACTTACCCCAGGAATGGAGAAACCAGCTGCACGAGCTCGGCCCGGGAGATCACCTCCTGGTTGAAAATAACCAGGCAGCGCAGGAAGTTCTCGTAGGCCTCTGTGCTACGCAGAGCTTTGCGGACCTGACAGAGAGCAGACGAGGAAAAGAGCAGCTGTCAGGGTGACACTAAGCAGGGGGAGATCCAGGAGACCTGGACTTGACACTGTGTTCCCCACCAAGGCACACAAATCTTTAAGTGAGTTGAACAGGGAGAACTTGCCCTGTACACGGGGCCAGGCAAACTGGTACTGGTGGGAGCCATCCCCACGCTGGGATGCCCTGCAGTGTCAGCGTGGGGGCATTACTTTAAGAAAGGAGTCGCAAATGAAGAACTAAATCCTTCAAAGAACCCTGTAACAACTGGATTACAAAACACTGGAATCATGGACAACATCAGTTGTAACTGCAGCACCACAAACCCACCTGGGCTGCTTTTAAACTCCAGAGAGTATTTCAAGTAGGGAGTGGGGGGTATGAGACCCATGCCCTGGGCAACAGCTTGGCTGCTTCCAGCTTGGACTGTCACAGCCAATCCTCCTTCTGTAACCCTGACCTTCACAGAATGAGGAAGCCAAACTGTTCATCCCAACACCATTACCTTTCCCACAAGAACACTTGGATCTACACATCAGACTGAGATCTATCATTGTTAAGTTATTCGTCATTATGGTTATAATTCCACAGCAGGGATTTCTAGGTTTACTCATGTTAACACCTACACATCCTGCAAGCAATAAATTGGTTCCCAGTTACCATTAGCTGGTTCCCATCACGCTGCAAAATTCCCTAGATCAGCAGGGAGCAGCCAAGATTGTCATCAGTGCATGAATATTGCTTAAAAGGATGGTTTTAAGTTTGTTCCATACTCCCCTCTGAGCTATAAGGCAATATATGGACATCTCAGAGAAAACACCAAGGTACCACTTGGAAACATCCCTTATCTCCTTCACTTGATCTGTGTGCTAAACCAGCAACAGGTAACAACTGTGCAATTAATTAGATTAATCTCTGAGGGGAAATTAAAAAAACCCCAACCCAATGCAAATATGAATCAGGTGCTGTGTAAACTGAGCTCCCCCACTGCAGGCAGCTGGCTGGAGATGGGTACAAGCTGTGCCGACACAGCCACACACATCATCAGCTGTATGGGCATCTTATAAAGGCAAACACAATTTGGAGTGTGGGTTACAGGAAAAAACTCCCATTCCCTCAAAAAAATTGCAGCAGCAGCAGGTGGAAAGCTGGAGAGGGAGCTTTGGTGAAAAGACACATGTAAAAAATATCACCAATTTTTAAGAAATTCAATGGATGTGGCTTAGAGGATACATCTGGGATACATCTGAGGTCAAGCTGAGAGATGTTGCCAGCGTGGTGTAAAACTCACACACTTCTCTGAGATAGAAATCCAGATGTGTAAACAGGAAGGGCATACATCAAGGACATGCAACATTTGCATCCTGCCTCTCACCTTCTCAAAGAAGAGAGATTCTGTCCCCACACCATGTTTGCTGGCTTCTGCCAAAGACTGGTCTTTCAAACCAAGCAGCTTTGGTTTCTTCTGTTATCACAAAAAAGAAACACAATTAAAATAAAAGGGGTGTTCAGCAAATTGAGATAATTTGATTATCTATTACACAGGAGTGCCAGCGTCCTGACCCCACCATGTGCTTCCCTCAAAGGAAAGGTGGCTTTTTTGAAGGAGAGTCTATTAACACATGTGCTACAAGTTAATTTACTGAATGTTAATAAGTAGCATGCCACTCCAAATACTTGTAATACATTGTTGCACCCTTTCCTGTAACTAGCTGATTGTTTCAATCAGTCTACAGCATATCTTACTTGGATAACTAGTTTGGAAAACTGCCAGAATAAATGACTTTCCTATCACTCATCCAGTTCTGTAAGTCTTACACCTCCCCAGAATGACAATTTTTTTCTCTCTTACATTCTACTGCAAGATGCTTTATTTTCCCCATCCTCAGGAAGGCTGAAAGCTGCCTCCAAAACCTGCTTTATTTTGGTGCCTTTGATTTGAAGAGGAGGAGAAAGGGCAGAAGGGGACCTAAATGGTACAATTACGCCTGCTAACACTTTTCATGACAAAGGAAGATATACTGCTTCAAAAAAAGCAGGCAAATTTATCCTTCATGCACAAACACGAAGCCACCTGGCCAAAGGACAACTTTGTTGCACTACAAAGCCTCGCTGCTCTCACAAATCGTGCGTCATTTGAAAAGGGCAAACTCTGCTAAGAGAATAATCATTCATCGTTGTATTAAAAGCTTATCACAGGAAAGATGAGCAAACATGACACTACTACATCTGCTCCAAGTTCTACTACAACAAAGCTTTCAGGCACACCTTTTCAGCTCGTCTTTTCCTACGTGCCTTAGGAACATTTGCTATAAATATTGGACAAATTTATTCTGTGGTATTACTGAGACTTTTGTCTCCACGCTCCACAACTCCCCCTCATTAAGCACTGCTAATAAAACTACATCTTTCTAATAAAGTGATGAAAACTCTGTTTCCCCAAGCCACTAAAGCAACTATGTCCCACCCTCAGGAACAGATACCACCACTGGTTTGCAAATATCAGATGCAAAGACTTGTGCTCGGAAACAAGGACTTCTGAAAGGTTTAAAGACAAACATTACTTTCCATGTTCTCAAGCTGCAGCCCATGCCACAAAAATCACAAGGACTTGGAGAACACATCCTGCTCTGCTCCAGCCTGCTGGGACAAACAGGGCTCTGGTGGAGCAGCACAGGCTCTTACCTTCACTGGAGGGGTTGCCCCAGGGCCCGTGTGCCGTCGGATCTGGCAGCCATTCTGGTTGGGTCTCTGCTGCTTGTTGTTGAGCTGTGGCTTCTTCACTGTGCCCCCGTGGTCATTCCTGACAGATTCCACTTTCTCTGCAGTTGTCTTACTTAACAGCTTGTTCAGAGACAAACCCGTAAGACCATTAGGGCTACGTTCCACACAAAATGTCACAGAATGGTTGGGGTTGGAAGGGACCTTAAAGATCGTTCAGTTCCAATGCCATGCCACGGTCAGGGACACCTTTCACTATTCCAGGTTGCTCAGAGTTCCATTCGACCCGCCCTTGAACATCTCCAGGGATGGGGCAGCCACAGTTTCTCAGGGTAGCCTGTGGCAGTGTCTCACCACCCTCACAGGGAAGAATTTTTTTCTAGTATCTAATCTAAACCTAATCTCTTTCAGTTTGAAGCCATTCCCCCTTGTCCTGTCACTCCATGCCCTTGTAAAGAGTCTCTCTCCATCTATCTTTGAGGCTGTCTTCATGTACTGGAAGGCCACAGTTAGGTGACCCCTGAGCCTTCTCTTTTCCAGGCAGAACAATCCTAATTCTCTCCGCCTTTCCTCACAGGAGATGTGCTTCATCCCTCTGATCATCTTGGTGACCTCCTCTGGACTTGCTCTGACAGATCAATGTCCTTCCTGTGCTGGGGACCCCAAAGCTGGATGCAGCAGTCCAGGGGGATCTGCTGCTCCTCCTAGCTCTACATGATCAATAGATTCTACTGCAATTACAGCACTAACTTAGAACAACACTTTTAGGCAAAGAAACTGCATTTAAAATGAAAGTTATTTAAGAGACAAGTTGCAGCCAGAAAACACAGTCTACCCCCTTCACCTCCTTCCTACACCCCAAGAAAGTAACAGCAAAAGCACATTTTTCTGAACACTGCCTTCATACAGAACAGTCTGCACTAGGTATTTCATCCTGTCTCCAAAACTCACCACAGAGCTGTTGGCATCAGGCAGGAATTGCCCAAATTCCGAGAGCAGATCCTCCTGGTTCTTGAAGAGGCGAGCCACCTGGGCATAGACCTCCTGCTCTGTCAGAGCTGGCGTGTAGTTCCCTCCTGCCTCCTTGGCATTGCGCTGCTCTTTCTGCCAGAGGAAAGAGGAGAAGTGTCAGAAGAAAGGATGCACAAACCAGTCAAGTGACAAAGAAAAAAATAAACTTTCAGTGATAGAAATAATGAAACAGCAAAGGTCTCAGCTTCTTACGTAAAGCATCATACTATATTAATAGTGTGACTCTCATATACTCTAAATATCTATACTTATATATACTATAAATACATCCTAGATGCCCAGTGGGCCCTGGAACAGTAAGACACTGACCAAGGAAGTGGTTCCTTTGCTTTGAACACAGAGCTGCTGCCACATTGCCTCATCCTGACACATGCTCACAGAAAAACGCCAAACCCAGTTTTTAAACAAGCATTTCAGACACTTCCAAACAAAGATGATGAATTGAAATCTATTACTTCATACTGCTATGTAATCTTTTTAACTTGCCAGACTTCTGCTTATTTCAAGCAGAATTCAAGACCAGGCTGGGGCTTGGAGCAACCTGACCTAGTGGAAGGTGCTCCTGCCCATGGCAAATGGTTGGACTAGATGATCTTTAAGACCCCTTCCAATCCAACCCAGTCTATGATTATCTGCTGGCCACTGCTAGTACAGGAGAAGACCCCAAGGCAAGGTTTGGACACTCCCCCGAAGCAAAGCAAGAGAAATGACCATCCATAGACAAATTCACGTTCCTAAGACTCACCTGGTATGTATGGAGAATCTCCAGGAAGGCTTTGTAGATGTCTGGCTGTCCCTGGAAGCGATTCTTGATCTTGTTGACATAGTTGATGGCGTGATTAAACTCCACAGGCTGATTGTTCTGCAGGGATGGTGTGGTGCCCAGAGAGATTGTCACAGGCGTGTGAGGCTGCACCGGCGGCGAGCGCGGCGACGCGTACGGCGGAATTGGGGGCGTTTGCTGGCTGGCAGGAGTATGAGCCTGCAACTGCGATGGCTGAGGAGAACACAAGCTGTGTCAGGAAGCAGCAGATCCCTTTATGGTCGGGATAAAGGCACTTTTAATCCACTTAGGGAGAGATAAATATTTACTGGGCCAGAAGAGACTAAACTGTATCAGGGAGACAAAATGCCTGGGCCATTCAAGCTGTTGTCACTAAGATGATTTTCCTTGCTAATTGCTTTGGACTGAAACCTGACAAGAAACACAAACTACCTCAAAAACTTCACAGAGCCAAAATGCATACATATGGCTGGCTCCAACACTGCAAGTTACTTTGGCACTAGTGAAGAATTGTGGTATGCATAAAGGCAACAGCAAGGGAAAACTGGAGTTTCTTGAGACAAAAAGCAGGCAGTGAGTAATCATTTTGAATACTCTCAATGGACATCAAACAGCCAGGTGAAAACTTAGTTTTGAGGTGGCAATTTTAAATGGAAATGGAAGTACTTATTGCCCTCACATTTCACACTTCAAAACTTGCATTATAGAGTTTTCAGGACTGAGAATGTAAATAACTGTCTTAGGATGGCCATAAATATCCTGTTACAAGGTCCTGCCTTGCTCAGCTACAGCTTTACCTGCCTGGCAGGGACATCCTACCTCATTGTCTAGCCTGTCCCTCAGGTTCATTTTAGAGTTTCAGCAAAGATAGTTCAACATTTTGCAAGTTGATAGGGAGAAAACCACTTATCCCATGGTGTTAAGAAGGAGACTGTTACATCTTTACTGAGAGCATGTACTTCTTCAGAAAAAATCCTTGAAATCTGGCACAGGCAAGTTCATTCTGCAATGATCTGCAGTGTCCAGTTTGGCAAATCTTTTAGCAAACCTTTCAGCATGTTTTTGTTTGCCATTTCTGAGCAGGAAGTTGCATGTCCCAACAGTGTTTGTCCAGAGATCAGCTAACTGCCGCATTTTAAATCCTGCTGCTTTTTAACTACATATTACCTTTTCCTTTAGCTTTTCCAGGCAATTGTTATCTAACAGTTTAGGGATTAACACTTTAAACTTTGGAGATTGCCTCCATAAGGCTCTGAAGTCTTTTCGCATTTTGAGGCTAAAAGACACAATATTTTATCTGGAGTAATCTCCTTGAACATCTATTATCCTGTTCTGTTTCACATAAAATACATCTTTTGGACAGTAGCATCTGGATTATATCTAAATCAGAGTAAAATTTCCTTTGTTATTGAAAGGTCTGTGTTTTGGGCACACACAGCAATACATACAGGCAACAGCACGGTCATCTTGCTAAAATCTTGCAATTTAGATGTTGGCAGTAACTCCTGAACCCTTCCAGCTGACAGCTGAACCAGACCCCTCCACAAAAAACATTCAATCCGAAAACAAGGCTTCAAGCAATGCAGAATCCACCAAATAACAAATGAAGGTTTCCTAAAGGCTTAATTGCCTCAAGCATTTGAAATGACACACACACTTTCACACCAGAAAGAACATCTTTATCACAGCCTCTGTTTTATGGGCAATTTCTTGGGACTTCAGGTCTACGACAACATACACAAAAGCAGGCAGATAATGTGTGCCCAGTGCTTTAACTAGGAACCTTTTCCCTAGGGTTGCTGGATCACTTCTTGAATAATGTGTGTGCCATTTACCAGATGCTCTCACTGTCTTTCAGTTCCCCACTGCCAGCAACAAGGCTTTTCCAAACCCTTAATGTTTTGGGAAGCTTATTTGAATTGCTGTCAAATTAACTACGACTACATCTTCAAGTTTGAAAATGAGAAACTAATCCAGCAGCAGAAAGGGAACACAAGAAGGTTCACAAATACTGTGGAAAAGCAGAGTGGAAGTAATTTTTCACTCTCTAGCTCCACACCAGCTTCAGCTGGAGGAAGCAGGATCCCCGTGCTCTTAGTGCAGGTCACCCAAAGCCTCTCACCTTGCTGATTTTGGCAGGTGTGGGCTGTGGCGCCGGCTGTGCTGGTGTCGGGGTCGACTGCGCCGAAGGCTGCGACGGATGCGGCGGCTGCGGCTGCGGCTGGGGCTGCAGCCCGTGGGTGGGGATCTGGTGAACCTGCCCCGGGGTTGTCACGTTCACCATGTCATTGGTCTGCACCTCAATCTTGTAGCCAGGTGGCAGGAAGGTGTTGAAACCCATGATCAAGTCTGGGTGGCCCTTGAAGAGCTGCGACACGCGGCTGATCACTCCTGGAGTGTCGATGCTGAGGAAGGAATGAGACCACCATGTTCACCATCCTTCAGTGGGACACGTTCTCCACACAGCAATCTTCCATTAGATTTCTTTTCCCTTATCACCTCTAACGTATGAAACAATGCAAAACTGAGTCCTATAAACACACTGCTGAACTCCAGAGTGACATTAGCATTATTTTATTAGCCCAGACAGCATTTTATATCCACAAGATCCAGTCCCAAGTCTGACCATTATTAATGGGCAGACAACCAGATGAATCAGCTGTCAAGGCTGAACTTGTGAACTCCCACTCTAAGCAGAGATTTAGTATAAATGAAGGGATGCATTTCATTTTCAGAAAATACGGCACACAGCTGCTTTTACATTATTGTCCAGGTGTGTTTTTCTGTATTCAAAGGACAGAATTCAGCTCCTGCCCTGTGCTCCCATGTCCACACACGCTCCTTCCAATTCAGAAGGAAGAAGCAAAATGCAGCTTGTTACCTTTGAGATTTAAATTCCTTCATAATATCCAAGAAGTCATTGTAGACCTGTGGCTGACTACCAAACTGTAGCTTCACCTGGTCAAGGTAAGACAATGCATCCTCCACCTGGAGACAGACCAGACAGGTTATATTAGCAGAGAAGATTTGATTTCACATCCCATTGTTCTGTAAAACACTCATTATTTGAAAACACAGCTGTTAGCCCTGAGCCTGAGCAGGGAATTACGGAGCAAAAAGCTCATGAGCCCAGTTAGTGTACCACCAGCACTGTTTGAAGAAGAGGTACTCACTCCCCACTCCTGGCCCACAAGATAAAACTGTACCAAAAAGAGACAAAAAAAAAAAGCAAAAAAAAAAAGCAACACAGATCAGCAGAATTAGTCAGACAAAAAGCCCCAACAAAACCCAACACACTCCAAATTTACCATCACTGAAGTGACTGCTAGGATAAACAGAACTAGACTGAGTATTTTTCCTGCATTCATATGTGGAAATTATTATGGAAATCTAAGAATAAGCAGAAAGTGGAAATGACATATTCATGTAGTAGATGTCTGCCAGGTACACACTAGCACTTCTCTCAAAAAGCCAGACATTTCAGTTCCACAGAGAAGGGCTTCGAAAATGGCAACTGTGGGCGGCAAATTGTTTTACACCTCAAACAGCAAGAGGTTCATGATTCGTGTACCAACAGCCAATTTTCAGAGGTACTGGAAGAACAGCCACGGCCTAAAGCAAGAGCTCTGGCTCCCTGTGCCTCCAGCAGCCCGGCCACGCACTCAGCAGCTGCAAGAGCTACACATGGGACCTCTCTTTCATCTGAAATTAAGCAACAGCAACAGAAGAAAGACTCGTGTATAGCCCCAACCTTGCACCAGCCAAGGATTTTCCATGGATTTCACTGTGAGGAAGAAACCGGTTTTCAGAGGTTTGTAGAAATAAAGTTTCCCACATTCAGCAAAAGGAAAGGGCAGTGGTTTCCACCAAAACTGGAAAAGACTCACACCGTATTTGGAAGAAGCTGAAACAGGCACCAATTTGTATGTATGTGCCTTCTCCAAATGTAGCAACTTAAAGGGGTTATTTTTGGTGGACTTTTCTCTTTGTTTAAGGATTTTACATCATATAATCTGAGAATAGAGCCTTCCTTACTCCCAAATTACTCCCACACAACCACCCACATATGCCATGTGTTCAGAAAAGCACCAAATGTTTTGGTAATTTAACCCATTCATCCAAATACTTCTAAGCAATACATTTGTCCTTTCCCTCCCTGCCACAAATCTTTTCCTGGCAAGTCCAATTTCTTTTTATTATGGTATGTGAAACAACAGGGCTTCAGCAGAAAGGGAAGTCCATTTCTGCATTCAATAGACTCCTAAACGCAAGAAGCATCAAAGGGAGGGAAGGAGGGAAGGAGGGAAGGAGGGAAGGAGGGAAGGAGGGAAGGAGGGAAGGAGGGAAGGAGGGAAGGAGGGAAGGAGGGAAGGAGGGAAGGAGGGAAGGAGGGAAGGAGGGAAGGAGGGAAGGAGGGAAGGAGGGAAGGAGGGAAGGAGGGAAGGAGGGAAGGAGGGAAGGAGGGAAGGAGGGAAGGAGGGAAGGAGGGAAGGAGGGAAGGAGGGAAGGAGGGAAGGAGGGAAGGAGGGAAGGAGGGAAGGAGGGAAGGAGGGAAGGAGGGAAGGAGGGAAGGAGGGAAGGAGGGAAGGAGGGAAGGAGGGAAGGAGGGAAGGAGGGAAGGAGGGAAGGAGGGAAGGAGGGAAGGAGGGAAGGAGGGAAGGAGGGAAGGAGGGAAGGAGGGACCTGGCTGCAGAAGGAATTCTGGGAGAGGATGGCTGCCATCAGGCAGCCGCTGACATTACCTTGAGCCTCTGGAACTGCTGCTGGCCCTGCACGGGCACGGCCGGGGGCGTGGGGTGCGTGTGGCTCTGCACCACCTGGCTGCCGTGGGGCTGCACGGGCGCGGGGTGGTGGTGGCCGCTGTGCACGGCAGCGATGGCCGGGCCGTGGCTGCCCGAGCTCTGCGGCACGGCCGACACCTGCCAAAAGGCAAACAGCACGTCAGGCACGGCCACGGCCTGGTGGCAGAGAGCAGAGAGCCTCCCAGACACAGCAACGCCAGCAAGGAAGCAGAACGCAGTTGGTTTGAGCTTTAACCATGACTGCTAACAACTTTACTCAGCCAACTCCAGGTAACTCTCATCCTATCCTCCAAATGCAGGAAAGCCCTCCCTGCAAACGCATTCCAAACACAGGTTGTCCCCAGCCTGCACACTCACTGGCTGTCTAGTATCTCCCCTGGCATAAAGATCTGAAAAAGGAGGGTAACACGGAATTTTTAATCTGGCAAGAGTCAAGGTTCTCTCCTTTCCCTACATGTCACAATAATCTGAGTGAATGATGCTTTATGGGCTGCTACATTCTTGATAATTCAGTTTGGGTACTGGAAGTCAAATTGTGGCTCTCTGGCATCAGCAGGCTCAGGGGAAAACCCAGCTTGGTATTTCCCCTAGAAAACCTGGGAAAGAACAGAAAGCATGCACTTTTGGGACTTCTTCATACCGTAAACCAGGAAAGTTTCAATTTGGAAAATCATTTTCACAAACCCAGTTTTCCATTCAAGTCTCTTTTAAATGGGACATACTTAATTTAATCCTCATGAACAAAATACTGTTTGCCTGCTGGTCCATCTAAGTTGTTTTCAGGAAGGACTGCCAGTATCAACACACTCTCTTTCAGCCCCTGCAAGGGTCTGCCTGCAGCTCTTCAGCTCTGTGGCTGCCACTATCATTGTGAATATCCTTTCTGCAGAAGCAAGGATGAAGCTGTGTGTAAAATGAGGCACTAGACAGGGAGAGCAGCTCACCAGCAACACAAGTGTGGAAGATTAAACATGCCAGAAATGTGGCAAAGACAAATAACCCACAAATAGCCTTTCCCTGCTCTTTCACTGACAGCTATCTCCAGTGTACTCTTAAAAAGATTTTTTTTTCCCTGTTCCCAATTGCCAGCTCCTTGTAAAGGAGGCAAGAGAGGGAAGAGTGCCACCTAATGACTCTGGGGTAATGTTTTCCGAAACATTTCAATTTTTCTGAAAGTCTTCAATCTAAATGCTGATCTAGTCTGTTAAGCTTAAGATCACCCAAGATACCACACATCTTTTACAACAGCAAACCTTTTCCTGTTGGAAAAGAGAAAAATAGGGGAAAAATCCTCCACAAATCTGACTCTGTGATTCAGAGACCATGGTGTCAGAGAATCATCAGAAGAATCATGTTCAAGAAAGCCAAGTCACACCATGTTGGTTCATGAACAAAGCCAATAATGAACCCTGGTTACCAAAACAAAACTCTATGAGAACTTATTACTACGTTCAAACTAGATTGGAACTCTGCGGTGCCACAACACGGCGCTGGCTGCCCACGGAGCTGAAGGCTGAGCACACACACCTGGTAGCTGGGAGTTACGGAGTACTGGATCCCCGTGGCT
This sequence comes from Nicator chloris, assembly GCA_013400495.1. Taxonomy (NCBI): domain Eukaryota; kingdom Metazoa; phylum Chordata; class Aves; order Passeriformes; family Pycnonotidae; genus Nicator; species Nicator chloris. Next base: position 678,547 of record WAAE01023416.1, on the reverse strand, counting down.
GACTGCATGGTCTCGGAAACCGCCTCATAGACCGGCGGGGCCGGGGCGAGCACGCGGTGCTGGTGCGGGAAAGCCTCGGTGCTGCTGGTGAGACGCCTCTGCTGCGACGCATACACGGGTGACTCCTGCTCATCCAATCGCCGCTTCATGCTGAACTCATGCTCGGGAAGCACTACAAAACCTGGGACAAACACACCGGTTAGCGCGGGGAACTGAGCCGGAGATCACCGCCAGCACATCGGGCGAGTTTCTGATCACTGCCAGCACATCGGGCGAGTTTCTTTCTGTTCAGGTGCTGGTATCTTGAGATGGGAAAGTGGAATTAAAGATTGAGCTTTCAGCATAAAACACACAACCGTATCTCATTGCAGAAAGTACAGCCTTGTTGTTGTAGTAACTTGAAAGTTAATGATTTCTTCAGTCTTACCCAAAGGATGTTGCTAACTGAAGCATCTGAGGCACACACAGACCCTGAGTGATGCAAAGCTTGTGAACGCAGTGTTTGAGCACAACAGACTGGGGAAGGATGTGTTACCTACACACCATTTATACTGCCAACGGGAAAAAAACCCTCTTGGACAGTCCAGGTAGGACAACCGCTGTGAGAGATGCTTTCAAACATGGGAAAAAAAGAAGGATGCGTAATCGGAGTTTGAAGTTACTTACAAAGCCCCAAAGTGTTCTGCATTTAATACACATATATTAAACACAGTTCATGTGTAACTTTAGGGAAAGACATAGGTTTGCTATACCAGGAGTATTTTGGAAACCACATGCCACACTTGTGGTCTTGCCAGCACCCTGGCCCCACTCAGAAGTTGGATTCCTGCCTGCCTGCCAGGGAGAACAGATCAGCAGCTCCCTCACTTACTCCTCCGTATTTTTCTTCATGTTCCTGCCCAGCCTCAAGTTGCTTTTCTGCAACTTGATTTCACTTCAAATCTGACAGGTCATTCTGCCACTGTCCCACTCCAAAAGGAGCCATGAATTCCTGGCTCTGTTGGATTGAACTAGTCACTCCAGTACTCTTTACTGCAAGCAAATTCCAGTGCTGTTTTCTATCCATTGACAGTTACTGCCATCCTTGAGATGTTATCTGCTGTTTATCAAAAGCACAGACTGCCTGTTAAGATGTTTGAAGGAAAGACAACAGTGAAACCATCCTCTTCTGCTTCAGGATCTCTCCAAAGCAAGGCCTTTTCAGTTCAGTGCAGTTAAGACACACACAGATAAATGAGGGAACGATGCTCCCCCAGAATAATTGTACAACAGCCAACTGAGCCAATCCCCATCTACCAAGTCAGGACAGCTCTTCACAGTCTAAATCTGCCATTAATCAAATAAACCAAAGATCATTAACTAATATCTCACGTCAATTATATGGAAACAGGAATCAGCAGGACAGAGGTGCAGATTTTCCCCTCCATGACATAAAACACAGAAAAGATTTGGAAAGATTTGTTTTGGAAGGGACCTTTAAGATCGTCTCATTACACCCCCTGCCATGGGCAGGGACACCTTCCACTGCACCAGGGTGCTCCAAGCCCTGGCCTTGGACACTTCCAGGGATAAGGCAGCCACAGCTGGTCTGGGCATCCTGTGTCAGGGCCACCCCATCCTCAACAGGAAAAAATTTCTTCCCAGTATCCAGTATAAACTCTATTAGTCCCTCCTTTCTTTTGGAGAGGATAAGACAAGCAGGAAGATGACTTAATTTATTTAAGTTACTCTTCAAGTTTAATCTCTCAAGAGGTCCCCAAATCACCTGGCAGGTCACAGACAGGAAGCAGAGGAGGACTCCTTGCTCCAAGTAAAAGGGGAAAGCTTGTCAGCTGCATCTTAATTGCAAATTACAAACCCTAAGTAAGCCTGACCCTCAGCACACACTCAGCAAGCAGAATAACACACTCCACGAGTTCACTTTTCTAATGGTGCCTGCACTGTTTGGTTTTTTTTTTCTGCACTTTTCAACTCATCTCTACTGATAAATGAAGAGCAAGAAGGTTAACATGGAGCTACTCCCCTCATGGAGCTACTTCTCTCAGGCACAGACCACATTTCGCTTTGCAAAAACATAGTTTTATGCTAATAAGGCTGGGACCAAACTGAGTAAATCTGGCCTCACACCATCCACCGGACAAGCAGAGCTGGCCAGGATTTTGCATGACAATGGCTGAGTGCACGAGTAAAGTCTGGGCAAAGCTTTGGTGGCAGCTATTTACAACCTACTCACCAACTTGGATACCCTCCTGCTCCTAACATGGGTCCCTCAGGCAGTCCTGCCCCTCGCTTCTGACCTCCCAGGCTGGTTCTCCCCTCACCCTTTCAATACTGTGTGTAGATCCACGTGGTGTATAAGAGGGGTGGTGGCTGTTCAGTGGCCCACCCTTGGGTCTCATTTCCCAAAGCAACACTCCACATTCACCCCTTCAGATGGACTCACCAGCCCCTAAAGCAGAGGCTGTTTGAGGGCAGAAGATGGCTGGAAGACTCACATGCCCTTCGGAGGATTAAAAATGCCACCTTAGGCTGTCTGAGAAGACTTTTCCCCGTGAAACTACCACAATTCTTGGCCTGTGTGGCCACAGGAATCATGACAGCACCAAGCATCCCTCACCACACACACACCAGCAGCATGAACATCAGTTTCTGAAGCTCCTGATCCTTGCAGGCCAAGTGTACAATCTTCCAAAAATCAAGACTGCCGTATGGTTGATATTAAAACTTCTGTAAAGCAAAAATTAAAGCTCATGTATGTTCATCTTCCCTCTCAATTCCCCTCACCTTCACCAACTGAGCTTGGACTCTGCTTTTATCCAAGCACTGGACCTGTTTCAACTGTGAAATTATGTATGGGGGTGTGTGTATATATATACATATATATAAATATATATAGTCAATATATGGGTAACAGACAATTGCACCAGTCAATCTTCACAGATAAAACCACACTAACTCCTACTAAAGGTCTGGAATCCACTGAGTAAGAGTGTCTCACAGCAAACCAGCCCTTAATGAAGATTGCTAATTGACAGGCTTTATTAATCCCAGCAGAGAGATGATCTCAAAGCTCTGCTGTACCTAGACAGAGACTAGTGATGGTAACTCTGCATCTACCACCACCCAAACTCTACAGAGAGGGGAAAGCAATACAGCACCAGAACACTGACTGGTCTGTATCCTGCAGGAGGAGAGATGATGCTGAATGGTCCCAAAGTGTATTCATTTCCTCACTGAGGTCCTGCTAATCTTGCCCTGGCATCTCCCACTGATCTCCTCTGTTCAAAAGCTGGAGAGATCTGTCGTGCAGCTAGTCCTACCCCTCCTACAGCCCACCAAAAAGCTGAGGAAGGAACAATGAGATGAAACCCAAGACTAGACATGTAATTTTGAACTGATTTAGCCAAAGCCTGCTGCTCAAAGGGGCAATTCCACCTCCACCCTCAGCAACAACTGATTTTTCCTTAATGATGGCAAAGCCCAGCTAAGGGAAAGGTATTTTGAGAATAAGCATACAACATCAAAGACTTGTACCAAACGTTTTCCCTCCACCTTACAAACAATACTACGCTTATGTCGTCATCTCAGAAATGCAGCACACATCTCTGGCATCCCCTCATGGACTTTGAAGTGCAGATTTAGAGAGCCCCAGTTCAAACTGCAACATCTGTAACCTTAATTTGAGGGTTGAAAAGCCCTCACAATACAGCAGGGACTGAAAGTAAGTCACAAAATTCAGGTACTTTCCTTTGTTAAAAGCATTAACAGGATGCATGTCGGAGATCTTAGCTCCACCTGAGCAGACCAAGTCAAGAACTGAATTCCCTTTCCCCAGCAGCATTTCTACCCAAACACCCTTTTAACTCCTTAAAAGGAGCCCACCTCATTCTGTCTAGGGGAGGATGAAAACTATTGGGTGTTTTTTCCTGAGATTTTTAGTCTTCCCCTTTGCAGGAAAAGGATGCTGCATGGGAACACACCTCTGGATCTTCCCACTCGTGCCACCTCCCAAGCTCACCAGCTCTGTGCCACAGGTAGGATGCATCAGGCAGACACACACACACAGGATCCTCAGCTGGTAAAGCAAAGGAAAAATTAAGAAAAGCTATGTTGCATCTCAGTAACAATGCTAGAATTATGCAATTCTACCTCGCTGACTTCATCAGAGGGTTTCCCCATCCATCTGCCTCACGTAAGCCAGTGGGACAAATAAAGGCAAGTGGAGCACATCCCTTTCTCTCTGGTACTGAGGAAAGCAGAGGAGTGGCAGTTCTGACACAGAAGTAGAAGGAACAAAGCAGGGACAAGGCTAGATTCAGCTGGTGGAGCACTGCAGGGCTGTCCTCCTGCCTGCTCACTGCTCCATGGGAGCAACAGAGGCACAAAAGCCCAGGTGCTCTCCTCTTCCACCGCAAAACTGCCTCTCTGGTGGCAGCTCCGCTCCCCAGCATTTTACCACATAATATCCCCAAAGTCTCCATTATTTCTATTGCAGCTTCTCCCACCAGATAAGCAGAGTCTTCTGGCATTAGAGATCAGCTAGTAAAGCAAAAAGAAAAAGCCAAATAGAAACTTCCAAGAGGAAGAAAGCAAATCGAGAAGGTGCGCTGTCTTGACACCTGTTGGAAACCCAACACACCTGTAGACAAACACCACCTTCACCAACAACCTGTAAAAGATCCACTGGAGAGGATTTTGGTCCCTCCGAAATTGCAGAGCTGCAGAGGATTTGTTTAACACACATGAGGGCTTTTTAAAAGGTTTTCTTTTGAGGGAGAGAGAGGACTCAAAAGTCAGGAGCAGCAAGTGTGAGTCTCAACTCTGCCCCCGGAGCAGTCACGGATGTCCTGCAGGACACATCCCACACGGGATTATAGAAGAGTACATGGCAGTGCCTGCTGGAAAGGAGCCGGCTCAGGTTCCGGCAGCGCTGCTAACCCAGCCACACGACTTCCAGAACATGACCCAGCTTGTTCAGCAGTCACTGCTACACTCTGTTTTTACAGTGCCACACAGCCTGGATCTCCCGCCTGTAGCACGGGGATAACCCCTTGGCCACGCTACAGAAAGGCACATCCAGGACCAGAGCATCATTCCAAAATGAAATGAGAAGCATCCTTAGAAAAAGGTGCTGGAAAAGCACGACCTGAAGCTTTGGGAGCAGTTGGGAGAGTTTTCTGCAGGGTGACATTGTGCCAGCTGTGCCAGCGCTCACCAAGAGGCAGCCGGGACACAAAAAAACCCCACTCATCCAGATGGGGAACGAGTTGGTGAGGCACTGATCCCTGCCTTGCCAAAAAGTGGCCCGGGTGCCAAACCCCACCGCACAGACACGATCCAAAACATGCTCTACAGAGCTTAGAGCATTGTTTTGACCCATTCCCCGACTGCACCTACTCCATGCACAGAGCATACGATCAGAATCCTTTTATTTAACCAAATGAAAAAAGAAAAGACCCTAGCGGGGTTGGAACAAAAGTAGCATGGTCCCAAAAGCACACCCCAGGCTGAAGTGACAGCTGTTATGGGGCTCTTTTCTGCTCCAGCTCCAACAGCCGTAAAAGCTTTCCAATGCTGGAGAAGTCCAGAACAGCAATCTGGACAGAAAACGATTCATAAATCCTGGAAACGTAAATGATCCGCCTGCCAATTCCAACACGATGCTCCCAGCCCCAAGGCCCACACGTGCCAGGAGCCTGTGCAGAGGGCTCCCCCGGCAATCCAGGCTGGGGCCAGAGGGAGAGAATCCCACTTTCCAAAACCAGCCTGAATCAGCCAGAGTTTCCCCAAACTTGAGCAAATTAGTGCTATTTTTTTGGATGAACAATTATGTTGCAGCATCTCAAACAAATTTATGCTGACACCATGTGTCTTCACCAGAAGCAGAAGGTGGGAGGGATGAGGATAAGATACTTGGGGGGGAGAATGCACAATTTCCTTTTGCAAAGAACGTACCCATGTGAAAAACTGCTAACTTCACTTCAGTGGGGGGAAAAAAAAGGCTCTAAAAAGTGTTTTTCTGATCTTGGAGATCCAGCACAGGCTGACACTAGGCTGCCAAGGCACTTGATGTGATGAAGGAAGTTCTACAGATGCTTTAAAATTAGTATATTAAAATAAAATGTCGTTTTAATTTAAAATACTGTGCTATATAGTTAATCCTATATAGTAATGTTTACTTTTCTGAAATGGTATTTTTTTTAATAATTACAAGTTAGCAGTGGAGAATGGCCAGTACAGATACAGCTGTATTGGATTAAGCTGGGCATTTCCCACTTGTTTACTGACCCTACATCTTCTAGCACAACTAAAAGTGGCAAGTTAAAAGAGAAACATGAGGTGTTATGTCAGCCTTAAGCTACACTTTAACACACACACCAGGTTTAGATTCCTCTGGACAGTGTGGGAGACTGAAAATCCAAGCAGAGCTGGAGATGCCTTGGATAATTAGTTTAAAATACCGCTGACACAACTTATTTTGTCACATTTCAGTGGTCCAAATAAATAGATTTCTTCAGGGATGTAACTTCTATCTGGACACACGTGTTATTCACATAAATAACAACAGTTAAAATTCATTCTGAACCCAGGCCAGGAAAAGGCAGAAAAAACAGGATTTATTTAGCAGACACAAAGCATGGTCAAACTTTTAAAGCTACCTGAACTCCATCAGCTTCTTCCTATCAAAAAAAACCCACAAACCCTAAAGTAGTTTCTAGGTATGTACAACAGCCTGAAGAATTTAAAAAAGGGGATGAAATACCAATGCAAGTATCTGCCAAGTGAACAGCACTGGAGGACAAGCACTGGAGGACAAGGATCCGGCTCGCTATTAAAATCGCTGGAAAATTAATGGGTGCACGAGGAGCTCTCGGGTTTCCATGTATCTACGCGTCGCTCCAACAGGTCCTTTTGAAGAGCTGCGCTATGGAGCTGGAAAACTGCGAAAAGCGACGAGGGGAACCCTCGGCGATCCGGGAGCCGCCGCGAAGCGCCCGTGGCGCGGCGGAACGGGACCCCGGAGTGGGGGTACGGCCCGGCAAGCGCTTTCATGGTAACTCCGCCGGGAAGTTGGGTGAACGCTGGGACCGGGGGACCACCGCGCCGCACCCCCCCGGCTCTCGGAACGCCGCCCCGGGCGGGCTGCAGCCCCGGCGGCGGCTCCGGCGCGCGGTGCGGCCGGTACCGGGGCCGTGCAGTGCGGGCGAGCGCTGCCGGGGGCGGTCCCGCCGCAGCCCGGGAGCGGCACCGGG
>WAAE01023416.1:645136-670118 GCA_013400495.1 Nicator chloris | reverse complement strand
GGCGCGGGGAAGGGGGGTGTGGGGGAAAGGCCTCTCGGCGGCGGGCGGGAGGGAGCTGAGGGAGCCGGTGCCCCCGCGGCGGTAGGCAGCGTTCCCCTCCGCTAAAACAAGAGACGGAGATGGGGGTTAGTGCCTTCGATCATCGTGTTTCTCTCCCTTTGGAAAGTTGTGGAGTGTGTCGCTGGGTTCCCCAGACGGAGGCTGGAGGAGCCAGGCCTGGCCGCTCGTTAGTGCTCATCTGGGCATCTAGAGCTTGCTCGGGAAGGGTGAAATACAAACACACGTGTTCCACACTTCTATTAAAATGTGTATTTCAAGCACCTTCACTCAAACAAGGTCTCAATCTCCTAGGAATTTTTTTTTTTTTCTTTCCAGCTGTTCTTCCCTTTCTCAGACTGGGAGAGCGTTGCAGGAGCAGGCGGTGGGGTGGTGCCAGGACAAGGCGCGGGGAGCGGGCAGTGAGGTGCTGCCGGGACCAGCAGCCACGGCAGAGGAGCCTCTCTGTAGCTGGGAGCTGCAGCTCGGTTTAACCCCTGGCAGAGCTCTCCACAGGGGGGTTTGAGCCTGCACGGGCTGCAATGCCACGGGAGACCGAGCCTGAGCCTTGGAAACCGGAGGCAAGGAAGCAGAAGGGCTGGGAAATGAAGCGCTCTGGAGCTAGGCTCTTTCCAAACTCCCGGGGCGCAAAATTACAAGCACTAAAGTAATCGTCATTAGCGAGGCAGCGTGCATACAGCCAAGAAAGCCAAATGAGACAGGTGGGCACAGCGATGGCAGCGCCGCTTCAGGACTGCCCTGCAATGCCTTTAAATCCCCGTTTCCAAACTCCAGCAGAACTTTGGATTTCGTTCTTGGAATTGCCTGTGCTGTTACTTTTGCCCGTGGCGGCTGATCCCCATCTCCGGGCCACTCCAGGAAAGGGGAGATCCTGCAGGCATCAGGCTGCTTGCACTCAGCCCATTTTTCCCACTGCTCTCCAAATAATACAAAGTTTTCTTTCCAGTAACTTTTGGCTGTCTGCGTGAAGTGACCATTTCCAGAGAAATCCTTATTTCTGCTGCTGAGCAGGACCTGCTGGCACAGAAGGAATGGATGGAACAAAACACTATGTTGTGCAAGAGGACTGAAAATGCTGGCTTTGAGAAGAAACGCAGCCCTGGAAATAGTAAGGGAGGGTGAGTGTTTGGGTTGTTTTCCCATGGAAAAGATTTACAACCTTTTCCTCCACCTCCCGCACAGATGGGATCTTCATCCCTCCTCAAAGGGAGTAGCATATCCGAGCTGTTCCCATTCAGAGCCAGAGCTGGTGATCTCCAACCCTCTCCTCTGGTTATTCCTACCAGACACCCAGAACATGAGTCTTGGAAAGGTTTAGGTTCTCTGTGCTCACATCACGTGGAATTGAGCTGGAAGACACGACCACCTTTACTGTGTGCACAGAGTGGGCTTGGTTGGGATTTCACACCCCGTGGAAGAGAGACATGGGCTGGGCACATTCGTGGAGCCACGTGGGACACTTGGCATCACCTGCAGCTTTTGGATCTGGACCCAACACTTCGCCAAAAGCCCCGCTGAGCCACAGAGAGCTGCTGCTGACAGCACAGGATTAACAATAAACTTCAAATACTCCCTGCACGTGTGCCGAGAAGAAAGCCCAGCTGGGTGAAAAAGTTTGGCAGTGAGGAGTGAGGGCCCTGGAAGCCTTCCTTCAGAGGATGAGAGCTCTCTTGGAGGAGCCACCCTGCAATGGGTGCCTGGAGGGAAACTCGGGGGCAGCCTGAGCCGAAGGAACAGATCACACTGCCTCAGCTGATGCTGCTCCAGGAGACAGCTGGGTGGACAATGGTACCTGGAAGGATGGGACACTGCAGCTGAACCAGAACCACTCTGCAGGCAGGATGTGCACAGCTTCAGGGATGCTCCCAACACCCACCTCTCACACACTCCTATGCACTGGGACATGCAGCCCTTCCAGAGGGATTCTCTGCTGCCTCTGGTTCTCTTCCAGCCTTCCAGTGCTTGTGTCTGACCTCGGTTTGGCACAGCCAAGCCAGTCCACGCCCAGAGCACAGGGGAAAGCTTCTCCCTGTGCTGGTCCTAGAAAGACACTGGCATCCCTCACTTCTTTAGGCCCCAGCTGAGCAAACACAGGTGCCGCTCTTCACACCCGCCAGCTGCCCTGCTCTGGGGCACAGCTCTCTCGCTGGCTCTAGGGCTTCATTTGCACAAGCTGCCTTTTTTCTTCATGCCTAAGCCTCAGGCTGTGGCTGCTGCTCTGGGACTGGCATCGCTTGCACCTGAAGGCACTGGGGCCGCCTGACAGCCCAGGAGTTCCCCCTGATTTTTGTGCCCTACATGCCTGCTCAGAGGGGATCCAGAAGCACAGAGGCGATGCCTGCACCCCCAAATCCTGAAGCAAAAGGTAGCAGCAGGCAGATGCCATGGCCAGACAGGAGACTGATGCATTGGGAAAAGAGGCAGGAGCTTGGAGCAGGGTGGCTTGTGTCCCCTCTGGCTATGCCAGCCCATTGTGCTGCCTTCCCTGCTGACACTGTCCTGACTGCCCAGGAAAGCTTCCTGCAGCCTGGTTATCTCTGCCTCAGCCTCACCCCAGCTAGAAGAAGCCCTAAACACAGTCCTGTGCTCCTCAAAGTCCATGTGTAGCCAGGGATGGGGCCAGCTGGTTTTCAGAGATCACAGCCTGTGCAAAGCCCTGAATTCCCTCCTTCTGTCCTGCCCAGTGCCCCCACGACAGCAAAGAGGACTGGTCACTGGTGGTATATTTATATATCAATACAAATAAAAACAAAACAACTCCCAAAAAAGTAATGACAACAAAAAGGTTTCTCTGAGAGCAAAATAGGAACATTTACAAATACTTCTGGCTCTGGCTTGGACCAAGTTAATGTTAAATACAAAAAAAAAAAAACCCCAACAAAACAGACAAAAAAGCCCCCAAAAGAAAATAAAACAAAACCTCCCAAACCCTGCACCCCCCTCCCCCAAGATTATAAAAAAATAAGAATATACACATTCAAAGAGCTTATTACAGTATAAAGCCGGGGAGGCCCAGGCAGTGGTGGGGGCTGGGGCCGGGGCAGAGGCTCATTGCCTCTCCAGGGTTTGGGGTTTATTCTTGCTCAACGCTCTCCCAGCCCATGACTCAACACAGGGCTGGGCCTGCGGGTTCCCAGTGGTAGCTTGGGAAAGCCGGGCAACCTGGAGAGCCGGTCGGTCCCCAGGGCCCCATCACCTCGTACCTAGTGACTCCCACAGCGGCGCCCAAGGAGCAGGGGATGCCTGTGAGCTCAGCATCCCCTGGACAACCCACCCCTCCAGATCCTCCCAGGAGCACAGCTGCTATCTCCCTCCACGGGGAAGATGAGACAAAGAAATGGGGGGACACCAACAAGTATCCTTGTGCCTCCAGCGGAATGGGCACAGGAGTGGGTACCGGGTCCCAACGCTGCCCATGAGGGGAAATAAGGGGAAGGGGGAAGACAAGACAGAGCCAGGACCAAACTCACCGCTCCAGAGATCACAGCAGTGAGGTGGCAGGACAGCGGGAACCCTTGGGAGCTGCTAAAGGGGGGTTGTATATATGTATATATATAATAGCCGGGGGGTCACAGCGGGGGTATATTATATACACACATACATACAGACACACAGACGGAGCGTCAGGTGAGGCCGAAGCACATGCCTCTTCCTCAGCCCCAGGACTGGGAATACATTTCCTAGGACTTTGCAAAGCCCCTCTCTAGGTATATCTTAGGTGGTCCCAACAACAAAAAAACCCAAAAAACAAAACAAAACAAAAACAAAACAAAAACAAAACCAAACCAAAACAAAAACAAAACAAAAAACCCCAACAACTTGAAGAGAAGACAAACCACCTCCCCAGCCAACCAAACCCAACCGAAACACGACGAGGAGCAGTGAGACCCCCTTCCCGTGCCAGCAAGCGGCAGCCACCGTTTGGGTTGAATAAGGCACAGTTCCACAGCAGTGCTGACAGCCGAGGTGCTCCGGCACTGCCGCCCCCACGGCTCTGCTGGGTCCCGGCGGGCACCGAGGCAGCCCCCGAGGATGGGCAGCAGCATCTGCAGGGAGGCAGCAGGTCTCAGTGCCCTGGCGAGCTCTTGTCCTGGGCGGCCCGGCTGTGGTTGGTGAGCAGCAGGCCCTCGCGCTGGGCGTGCTCGAGGATGGCGGTGTAGCAGAAGTAATACTGCTCGGGGGTCTGGATGCTGAAGGCGCGCTGGCTCCGCATGCGCAGCACCGTCTGGTAGATGTTCAGAGTGCCCACGTCCTGCAGCTGTGACAGGCAGATGTCCAGCGCGCAGAAGGTACCTGGGGAAGGGGATGGCATCAGACACCAAATGGCACCATCGCTGCCCCCTGTGAGAACTGGAGTGGTGGTGCTCAGCCCCCTGCTGATCTCCTGTGGGCGTCTGGGGACTTCTCCCAGATCCGATCGTCGTGGGAAGGCCTGAGGACACGTGTCTCGGCTCTACCAGCTTGCAAACAGACTGTGGGTCCCTGGGATGGAAATGCCCCAGGGCAGCCGGACTTGTCACCCCACCATCCCCAAACCTTGCCCACACACATTACCTGTCCTGCCAATGCCAGCACTGCAGTGCACCACGACTGGGGGTCCCCCGGGGTGACCCTTGAAGCGAGGTCCCAGGGCGCTGACAGCCACTCTCTGCTGCTGCTTCACGGCCCCCAAAAAGTCAATGAGAGTGGTGGCGGAAGAGGGGACGCCATAATCTGGCCAGCTCAGGTACTGGAAGTGGGACACCAGCCGCCGCTCCCTGGTCTGGGGAAAGCAGGGGCTTTAGACCCTCTTTCCTCCTCTGACCCCCGGTGCCCCCACGCCACTCCCCCACCAGGCAGCTGTGGCCACGCACCTCCGAGCTGTGGATCTCCAGGACGGTTTTCTTGTAATGGTTGAGGTTCTCTACGCCCAGGTTGGTGATGGTCAGGGCCCCAAAGCACACCTGGAAATCCTTTTCCAGGGGCCAGTACTGGCCGCACTTCCTCCTGCCTCCTTCCTCCAGCCTGGGAGCAGGACAACGACAAGCTGGTAATGTCCTCCTTGCCCTGCCTGAGACCTCTCCCACACCGCCCAGCCTTGGATCTTTGGCAATCCCGTAGGGACCAGGCAGTCTGTCCTTGACCCAATGTCCCCCCTCTGTGGGACTCTGGCTGGCACCGCTGCTGCAGGATCACTGCAACGAGCCCAGCGCTGCTCATCCCACACCAAAAATGCTCATTTTGCACAGAAAAAGAGGCCTGTGTCCCTCCCTGAGCACTCACCGGGTTGTCATCACGATCACCAGGACGTTCTGCTCCCACACCATGCGCCAGAAGTCACCATAGGTGTTTTCCAGAGGCCCTGCAGGGAAAACCCACATATCAGCCCTAAACCTCACGGGTCTGAGCAACCCTTTGCCCAGCTGCATCCACCAGCCTCTCTTCACCCCCACAGGGAACCTCAGCCCCCTCCTGTAGGGCTGACCCAGGTGTGGATCCATGAACACAGCCTGAAGCTGTCACTGATTGCTGCCCCCAGCACCAAGTCCCTGTGGCTCAGTGCTGATCCTGCCCCTCTGCTCATCCTTGGGCAGATGGGGCAAATCCAGAGCTGGAATAGGGAGAGGGCTGCTATCATGGATGAAGATGGATCCCCTTGCTCTCTCCCAGGAAAAACTTCAGTCCACTAGCTGGAAACTGAGAGGAGAATAAATACACCCAGGGAGGAGTAAATACACCCTGAGAGAAGGGGAACCTGCTGGGCAGTGCCCTGCTCCTGGCATGTCCCCCATGGCCAGTGGCTGACACAGAGTTGGAACCCATGGGTGCGTCAGGAGCAGAACAACCTTGTTGGCTCAGCCATACCCTGAGTGCCAATGTAAGCATTCCTCTGCTTGTAGCCATCCATGAAGCTCGCGTTGATGTAGTCAGTCAGCTGCAGGGAGAATAGCAGGAAGGAGATAAGGCCTCTAGAACCCTGGGACAGCTTCCCACAGGACTGTGAGTTTCCCTCCTGGGCCAGCTCACCTCAGGGCGGCTGTACGGCTTTGCCAGCTTGACACGGGTTTGGTCCAGGCAGGGCACGTCCCCGTACCGGTTCTTGTCCTGGTTGTAGGGTGCCCTGGAAGGCGCGGGAGAGGGAAGCAGGGATGCATTCCAGGCAAGGCAAAGGCAGCATCCCTCCCTCTGTGCAAGCCTCTGGGGCCTGTAGCCTGGGCTCTGCTGCCATCACCTGGCCAAAGGCTCGGGAAGCAGAGTCCCAGCCAGGTCCTGGTCCCTGCTGTCTCTGCGGCTCCCCTCTATTCCCAGAGGCTGCAGGACCCACAAAGGGGGCTCACACCATCCCTAGGCCAGGGTTCTCTGGTGCTAATCCAAAGCACTACACCATAAAGAGGCTGATGGACCCCCATCCAGCAGCAGAGGCGTGGGGTGGCAGGGCACCCAGCCTTTTGGGGTGAGAGGAGCATCTGGCTCCCTCCCACCGACTCACAAAGAGCAGACGAAGGTGCCGGCTGGGCTCCTGCGCCGAATGTCTTCGTACTCCTCGTAGACACCACGTTTCTGCTTGTGGCTGACATGATCCAGCAGCTCCTGGAGGGTGAGGGACTTGGGCCCGGGGACGTGGACGGAGCCGTTATCTTTGGGAGCTGCCAGCGGCACCAGGATGAGCTCGTCCAGGGGGTCGGGGTGCCCGTTCTGCTGGGGCAGGAACCGGCAATTCCAGCTCAGAGGGTCCAGCTTGAGGGACCCCCCCAGGTACTCGGGGAGGCATTCCCGAGGCAGGTGTTCCTTCAGCTCTGACATCTTCACCATCTGCACCTGTGAGAGGAAGAGGAAAGGTGGGGGTGACTCCAAGACGGTTGGAAAGGATTCACTGGGGATGGGGACAGGGATGCCAAAGGTCTGGTGTTCAGCAGCTTCCAGCAGATGGGGCTGAATGGCACAAGCTGCTTCCAGCACCCTGTCACAAAGGGAAAGCAGCCTCAGCCCTGCCCACTGAGGGTCCTGTGCCAGAAGAGCCCCATGCCAGGAGGGTCCCCACTCACCCGCTCCCGCAGCTTCTCCTTCAGCAGCAGGCTGATGATGGAGTAGGGCACGCGGAACCACATGGGTGCTCCCACGATGAAAACCTTCTTGAGTCGAGCTGGGAAGGCACCCTGTGGGCGTGAGGAGTGGGTCAGATCCACTCTGCTGTGGCAGGGGACATACCCCAGCAGAGGTGACAACCAGCAAAGGGACCGTACGATGGCAATGCCATATCTGAAGTGTGCCTCGCATGCTCACAGCTGTGCTTGTTTTTTTAAGTCGATAAGGAAACAATTTACCTCCTTGGAATTAGGTAAGCAGAGGGTTTGGCTTCGCAGGGGAGAGGTGAAGACTGGGAACCGGGATTATGCAAAGAATACACCCTGGCCAGTATTTACTCTTATTGCTTTTTTTTTCCGGAGAAGGGAGGAGGCACCAAATGCCAGCACGATTAAAAAATAATTTGCATCTGTTTTCCCAAAAGTGCTGCCAGCAGCTGTGAGAGGAATCCAGCCCGGGGACAGCTGATCTGTTCCGCCCGTGCGACACCGCAGCCGGGCCCAGCCTGGCGAGCTCCCGGCGCCTCCCCAGGGTCTGCGGGGCTGGAGCTGGTGCTCCTCGCCTGGGACGTGCTCAGCATGGTCTGGGCTGCAAATTGATGCCAAAACCGCAGGACTTTGGGTTCTTGGTGAGTGAGCGGCTCAAACGCTGTCCCCAGACACCAGTTAACCCCAGGCATCACCTTGAGCAGATTGAGGATCTTCTTGCTGAGGTCCAGCTCGAAGTTGGTGTACTGTGACCCTGCCATGTCGTAGATGAACACCAGCCCATTCCTTTGCGTCTCAAAGCTGAGAGGGGGAAGCAAACAATGTCAACCCCACAACATGCAACCACTTGGCTCCTGCATCACCAGCTCTGCCCCACACTGATGCCCAAAAATCCCTTCCCACACTTCCACAAGGACTCACAGCCCCAAACTTTGCTTCTGCACTTCCCAGCTGCTCCACCACCTCTTCCTACAGCCCTCATTTAAGCCTGACTCGTGCCTTAAGCCTGCCTCAGCAGCATCATCCGTGATGGGTAAGGTCAAAAACAGAAAGAGCCCTGCAGGATAAACGGCAGGGGAATGTCCTGGGTTTATATTTTTGGCAGGGCTCACGTTACGTCTGCCTGATGGCAGGGTTGCCTCCTCCCCAGCCAGAGCCTGCAGGAATCTGGGACTTTGCTAAACTGAACGCAGGGTGTGGGCAGGGCAAGGCTGCAAAGAGCCTGGTTCACGGCTTGGGGCATTTTGTTCCCCTGCTGAACAACTCCATAAGGAGGGCTGGCTGGAGTTCAGGGAATTTCAAGCCATGGGGAGCACTGATGTCCCTGGGAGGGAACGTGCTCCCCGGGGACCCTCCAGTGTGAGACAGAGTACCCTGCAGAGGCAGGCTCACCTCTCCACAGCTCGGTCCAGCAGGTAGAAAAGTGCCTGGAGCACCACGTGCTGCACGCTCTTGCTGGGGTGGTGCAGCTTGGCTGTGAACAGGGCGATGGAGGCTCCCGAGGGGTCCCGCACGCTCTGCCGAGGAAACAGGGTCAGGCTCCCGCAGCACCCACGCGGAGCAGAGCTGGGACAAGGCACCCAGCTGGGACAAATCCGTGGGGAACAGCCCACCTACCAGAATGGTGAACTTCCCGCTGAGCAGCTCCGAGCGCAGCGGCTCCTCGTGCGGCTTCAGCTTCACAATCCCCTCCTTCAGCCGTGTCTCCTGCGGGCAGGGAGGGCAGTGACAGGGGGCACAGGCACGGCCCAGCTCTGTCCCACGGGGCACCCAGCCCTCCGAGGGAACCTCTGCTCCACGGGATCGTTTTCCAGCATACCCCCCAGAAACAGAAGGAGCGGCTTTGCAACACCAGGTTGGAAAAGGCATGCATGGATCTATATCCCTCATATATAGGGAAATGCTCTGTGGGCAGCACACACCAGCCACGAGGGCACCCTATGGAGCTGCCTCCCAGAGGAGGGGAAGGGATTTCGAGATCTCCATGGCAACCTGCCTTGGCTGAAAAAGGATTTTCAAGCTGGATAAAACTTGTAAGGGTGAGAGAAAAAGGAGCAGGGGGAGGGTGGTCCTAGGGAGCAGGGGTCTCCTGCAGAGCAGGCAGCCCTCAGATCGGGGGTTCCGGCCCCTCTGGCTTACCCGGTAGGAGTGGAAGAGCTCGATGGCCCGCAGGACGTCGAACTTGCGGGCCATGAGGAACTTGACAGCCACATTCCAGGAGAGCGGGGACACATTGTACTGGCCTGTCCACTTGTTGATCTCCTCCAGGAACTGCTTGGTTGCCTGTGGGAGAGATCGGGGCGTGCGGTGAGACCGGGTGAGAGGAATTGGAGGAATCGGAGGAAGAGGAGGTGCAGGAGGGGTGCCCAAGGAGCATCCCTGGTCATTGTTGGAGCTACAATCTTCAACAGACCCAGCAGCTTCTCAGGGCGAAGCAGGGAGCTCCACAACGAAAGTGGTAAGGGCAGTGGCGATGGAGATGGCAAAAATGCCACATGGGAAAGGGAGCAAGGGGGGAGGGAAATGGCCTGGAGGCTGGGGGGGCACTTAGGGAAGGGAGAGGGGGAACAAAAGGAGGATTTTACAGGCAACGAACTCCCATTCAGACACAGCATCCCCAGCACAGCCCCATCAGCTGGCAGTGGCCTCCCGGGGCTGTAGCTCCACCATGGAGCAGCGAACTTGGCTGTGGGAACACAGGTAACGAACATGGAGGGCTGACTTACACCTGCTACAGGACATGGACCAGCTCCCCCAGTAACAGCAGTTTCACACATACACGGAACACCAGGAAGATCCCAGCATGCAGCTTTGCCTTCTGCTGCGGATTGATCCCCTGTCCCACACAGGAGCCCCAGGGGAGACGGGACAGCGCAGCCCAGCCTTCCACCGCATCCTGCTCAAAGCACGCAGGCAGGAGGGAGACACTGAAATGCTCCCACCCAGGCAAACGCCAAAATGAAACAGCTTCCATCCTCTCCAGAGCGGAGGATGGCGATGCCATCCAAGGAGGCGGAGGAGGGACAGGGAGTGCCGGGGGCTGGCTCCGGGGGCAGGGAGCGCAGGCAGGCGGCGGTGTAGGATGTCAGGCAGCAGCACGAAGTTACTGGGAACTATTCAGAGTTACTGGGAGCTATTGAGCCAGAAAAGCTTGTCGGTGTTAATGACTTCCGACAGGAGGAAGCGTTTATCGGCAGCGCGAGGCTCGGCAGGGACAGCGAGCCCCTCTCCTGGGATGGGCCAAAGGAGCCCAGCTCATCCCAGGGCTCTGCCTCCCAGCACTCTGCAGCCAGGAGCTCCCTAACTTGGTCCTAGAGTCGCACAAAGCAGCCAGGCAAGCACCACAGGAAAATAAACGGGGCAATACAGGAACCATCTTCACTCCTAACACAGCACACATCCACACATATAGGAATACATCCTATCCATAAACATATCCTATCCAACACATCCTGGGCACACCTCCACTTTGCCAGGGCATCTCCTGAGGCATCCAGCTGCCCAAAATCCAGGGCTGCAGATGCAAACCCAAAATAACAGTGAAGATGATCCTTCCCCAGCACGTGCAGGGCGGTCAAGGTATGGGGTATGAGAGGCACAACTCTCACTTCCCTCATCCAAAGACCAGAGCCGACACCACAGCCTAAGATGGATGCAATACCCCAAGATGATGGGAAGGGTGTCCCCAGATGATGGGAAGAGGGCCCCAAATGGCATGATGGCTATAAGGAGAGGATTCAGCCTGTGGTTCAAGTCTGCTTCCTCAACATTTAACCCGTCACACTTCACACAATCCCATTTCCAGCAGCAGCCACGAGGGATGATGGACTTTTTGCAAGGGGAAGATGCACAACAAGCACTGACTTTGCAGGGCAGTTCAGCCATGAATTCCAGCCTTCCCTGGGAACAAAACCAAATCCCAAAGTTACCAGTGCTGCCATTCAACAGCAGGGAGCCAGGCGTTACAGAGCTGAGCATCAATGCCAGCCATAGCTCTGTCCCCTTTGTGCAGTCCACTGGGTCTCATCATCATTCCTAGCCCCAATCCCAAATGGCTTTATACACATGTCAATCCCAATGGAGCAGGGATCGCTCCACGTGCTGAAAACAAAGCCTGTGACCCAGAGCTGCAGCAAGAAGTCCTGTTTCGGCAGCACTGGGAGTGAAATTGTCCGTGGCTGGGAGTTTGGAACAATGCTGGTCTTTGGAGTGCTGGCGTCATCCACATCCCCGTTCCGCTGCGCTGGAGCAGGGTGGTGACAAAGCCACCACTGCCAGAATCCAGGGGTTCTTCCAGCCCTCCTCCCCCAGCCAGCAAACCTACCCTCCTTCTTCAGCATGGGGAACTGGGGGATAAACCTGTGAAAATTGCAGCTGGGCTGAAAACCGTCAAGGAAAATTGGTTTGGCTCCTCAGGGATATGCTAGGGAGGGAACTGCAGAGAACCAGTAGAAGAGATATCCAAAGGCTGGCCTAAGGGTGAATTCTGCCCTGGCTTACTAACTTACTAACTAAACTGGAGGAAATCTTGATGGTCCCAAGAAGAACGAAGGGATGGCAGGAAGGGCACGTTCCAGACCAAACCAACACTTACACATGAAAAGAAGGAAACTTCCGTGATTTTGGCTTCCAAGCCACCAAGGGCAGCATGAAAGGCAGCCTTCCCCACACCAAGCTGATGACCCGCATCTGGAGCCATTATTGCAAACATCTCTTCACCTTCTCCATCCAACATTCCCAAACAAACCAAACATCTCAGATCCCTCTCCCAGGATGCTGCTCCCGCTGCAAACCAGCCTTCCCTGCCACTGCAGGATCTCCAAAAACCCTGTTTCTGGAAGCTTTGCCCCCTCCATGACACAGGAGAAACGCATATCTCGGGCACCAGTGGGGACAGAGGGCAAGGACACTCCCCATTCCTTGGGATTTTATCACCCTGGCGAGAGCAGTGCTGCTCCCAGGAGGAAAAAGCCTGGTAGCTCTGCATTTGCTGAGCACCAGCACAGGCTGCAGGAGGGGCTATTCCATGCAGGTTTTGAGAACTTGGCATCTCCATCCCAACCCTTCTAAATCGCCCTGTAGAAACGAAGGATTTTTAAAGGAGAAAACCAACCAGCCGACCAACTGGAAAACCGACCATTTTGGAAGGAAAACAGGACCTTTTGCCTTCGCTCTGCAGTCCCCAGCGCCACCAACGTGGCCGATGTGACAGCCCGAGGGGGCAGAGAGAGCCCGGCAGCTCGCCCAGCTCCGCTCCCGGGCTCCACATCCCCATCCAGAGGGAAGCCCAGCGGCCGCGGGTGGGCAAGCCTGGGGAAGAGGACAAAGAAGGGGACAGGCAGGGATTGCTGCGGCCACCCGAGGCGCCCCGGCCGGCTCCCGAGCCGCGTTCCCCGAGCCCAGCAACATCCTCCCGCGGTGACGCAAGGCCGGCGGAGGAAGCCGGGACGTCACGGGAGGCCTGGGGCGTGGGAAGCGCGTGCACACGCATCCATCCCCACGCATCATCCCCACGCCACTGCCCTGGGCAGGGAGGCCTGCCAGCAGGGACACGCTGCTCCGGGGACGGGGGACCCACGCCCCAGCACCTACGGCACGGGCCTTGCGAGGGCTCCTGGGGGACGGGAAGGTTGGGGAGGGGGTTGCGTGGATGGGGGTTGTAGGGTGGGTGCTGCGTGGGTTGGGAGGCTGCGGGTTTGGCGGCTGCACGGATGGAGGGCTGCGTGGGGCTGCGGGCTTCCCATCGGGAGAATCGCCTCGCTGGGAAAAACCAGCCGTGCAACCCGGGGTGGCCAAATAACGATGGGAAAGGAGCGGCGGGGGGAAGGAACCCCCGGGGTCCTGCCCAGCCCGACCCGGGGAAGACGAGCCCGGCGGGACCTACCTGCTCCTCCTCGGCGCTGAGCTCCGCGGCCATGCTGCGCGCCGGGCCGGGCCGGGCCGGGCCGAGCCGAGCCGAGCCGAGCCGAGCCGGGCTGCTCTAGGCGGAGGGCGCCCCGGCGGAGCCCATCCTCGGCGCTGCGGGCACCGGCCCCTCCCGGCGGCGAGGGCGGCTCCGCCCCGGGGGCCCCGCCGAAAGTGCCGAGAAAATTAAAATTAAATGGAAAAAAAATATATAAAAAATGGACAGCTATATATGTGTGTGCGTGTGTGTGTGTATATCTGAGCCCCTCGGGAAGTTTGGCTCGGCCCGGGAGCGCCGCTCGGCTGGGCCGGGCCGAGCCGAGCTCCCGCCCCGCTCCGCTCTGCCCCGGCGGGGGCGGCGGCAGGAAGCGCCCGCAGCCCCCGGTCCCTCCTCCCCGTCCCCTCCCCGCGGCGGGGCCGACCCCGCAGGGCGGGCGGGGGACAGGAAGCCCTCCCCGGCGGGGGGGCGAGCGGGGGACAGCAGTCGGGATGGGGCCGGAGGGCCCCGGTCCCCCCCCCCCCAGCCCCGCCCCGGCTCTCCCAGCCCCGGTTCCGGCCGCGGCAGGCGGGAGCACCGCCGCGAAANGTTGGGAGGCTGCGGGTTTGGCGGCTGCACGGATGGAGGGCTGCGTGGGGCTGCGGGCTTCCCATCGGGAGAATCGCCTCGCTGGGAAAAACCAGCCGTGCAACCCGGGGTGGCCAAATAACGATGGGAAAGGAGCGGCGGGGGGAAGGAACCCCCGGGGTCCTGCCCAGCCCGACCCGGGGAAGACGAGCCCGGCGGGACCTACCTGCTCCTCCTCGGCGCTGAGCTCCGCGGCCATGCTGCGCGCCGGGCCGGGCCGGGCCGGGCCGAGCCGAGCCGAGCCGAGCCGAGCCGGGCTGCTCTAGGCGGAGGGCGCCCCGGCGGAGCCCATCCTCGGCGCTGCGGGCACCGGCCCCTCCCGGCGGCGAGGGCGGCTCCGCCCCGGGGGCCCCGCCGAAAGTGCCGAGAAAATTAAAATTAAATGGAAAAAAAATATATAAAAAATGGACAGCTATATATGTGTGTGCGTGTGTGTGTGTATATCTGAGCCCCTCGGGAAGTTTGGCTCGGCCCGGGAGCGCCGCTCGGCTGGGCCGGGCCGAGCCGAGCTCCCGCCCCGCTCCGCTCTGCCCCGGCGGGGGCGGCGGCAGGAAGCGCCCGCAGCCCCCGGTCCCTCCTCCCCGTCCCCTCCCCGCGGCGGGGCCGACCCCGCAGGGCGGGCGGGGGACAGGAAGCCCTCCCCGGCGGGGGGGCGAGCGGGGGACAGCAGTCGGGATGGGGCCGGAGGGCCCCGGTCCCCCCCCCCCAGCTCCGCGCCGGCTCTCCCAGCCCCGGTTCCGGCCGCGGCAGGCGGGAGCACCGCCGCTAAAATGGTGGCAGCATCCTCCTCCTTTTGCTGGTGCTGGATAAAATTCCCGGCAGCCGCATCCTCCCTTGCTGTTACTGAATAAAATTCCCGGCACAGCATTCTCTCTTGCCCGGATTCCAGCCTCGCAGCCTTCCCCCCACGAGTGGGAGTCCGAGGTTTCTCCAGGCGTCTCTCTCCACTCCCTTCTCTGCGATCCCTGAATTGCATTTCCCAGCTGAGCGCAGGTGTCAGCGCCTGGATGGAGAGTCCCGAAGCTCCTCCGGGAAGGAGCGGGGATCCCGGGAAGCACAGCCCCTGTCGCTCCAAAAAGCCAGGCCCTGGGACAAGGGGACATTTTGTTCAGCCGAGGAGCAGTGTGCTGGCAGTGTGCCTGCAGCCGGAGCCTGTGCACCTAACTGGGAGAAAATGGAAGTAGGGCAGAGGGAAGGGACTGAGCCCCGGCTGGATGAGGGCTCCAGGCTGGCTCTGTCCCCCAGTGTCCCAGGCCACGTCTCCAGGTCGAGCTGCCCGCTCAGCTCTCCTGCCCCAGGCCATATTTCAGCCCCCGGTGGGGTGACCCCTCCAGTGGAGCTGCTGCCTGTTCCAGCTGGGAGTGGGATCACACCCAGCAAACAGAGCAGTCACGGCACCAAACTGCGCTGGCCCCTGCGACTTCCGTTTGACACCCTCCCTCCAAAAACAGCCTTTCGTTCCCAACAGGAATTGTAACGCAAATATTTATTTCTCCAGCCCAGCTCATGCTTTTCAAAGGGAAATTATGAGACATCATCTGGAGCCGGCGGGAAGCTGCAGTCGCTTCCCTCTTGCTCTCCTGCATCAGCGGCACACAGACCTTCTTCGGCTGTATTTCCTCTCCTTCCCTCGCTGGAGGACCTTGGAAGGCTGCTGGAGGGCAGTAACCTGAGCTGTAGCTTTCTCTGCCCTAAGAGATGCACAAATCTTCCATCCAGATGCGCACCTCCGGGTTTAATTGCCTGATGGAAGGAGAGCTGTGCTGACAGGAGGCTGGATGCGGTCTCCTGCTCAGCGCTCTCCCTGCAGATGTCTGCCAGCCCGGGAGGCTGAAGGTGGGAACCTTTAAGGGATGGGGAGGTTAAGGCAGTCCAGGTGCTCATCGTCTTTGCCTGGGCCAGCTGCTTTCCATGTTAAAAAAGTAATACTGAAAACAGTAAATTAAGCAGCTGTTTGAAAGAGACAGCTCCCAACACTGCGGGGCCAGGGTGCCACCTCCCTGCCAGGGAAGGGGAGCGAGGGCAGCCCCCTCCCACGGCCAGGCCAGTTCCTGCTGCCCGCTGCTATCAATAGCGGCTGCACAGCCAGGTGGCTGCACAGAGCCCACACGCTTGGCACAGAAACCAGGCTGCTTCTAGGAAAAACGGGGGGTGCAAGGGCAGGATACAAGTGCACCCGCTATCTGCAGGTGGCCATCCCCACTCTCAGCTTCTCCTCCAGGGGCATTTCCATTGAGAGCTGGGAGGAGAGTCCCCAGTGCTGCCTTGAGCTTGATGTTTCATCTCCCTCCTTTTCATCCCCCTCTGGAAACCCACCTGGGGTCAGTGAGAACAATCATTTCATCCTCCTAAAAACAAGGAGGGGGAGCAGCTGGTGCTTAAAAAGTGCGATTGGGCTGGGATGAGAAAGACAGGACAGGAGACTGAAGTACCTTGATGTGCAGAGAATTAAACCCACACAAACGTTTCCTCTGCTCCAGCCAGCACTGGAACCAATTTTTCAATCCCTATTTGGGAGGCACAGCACGCATCCACCCTTAGGTAGCAGGAAGACGCTCAAGAATTTGTCTTTCTGAGAAACCTTTTATTTGGCACGATCAATGGTAGCGTTTTTCAGAGTGAATCCATTCCTTCCTCCCCCCACTGAGAAAAGCCTCAAGGAGAGGGAGGCTTCTGCCGTGCTTGCACCGCACAAAGCCCTGCTCCAAGGCAGGTCCTGCAGCAACACAAGGAAATTTAGATTTTTTCCCAAGAACGCGTGCGTGCGGAAAGTCCAGCCTTCGGATTTACAGCAGCTCACTGCAAACTTTTTGTTAGTAACAACTTTGATTTAAAAGGCCTCAGAAAACAGCTGGATCAAAGGCTGAGAAACCCCGATTTCCAGGGCTGGGAAGGTGGGGCTGCTGCAAGGGTCACAAGCAGTAGCTGCACCTCAGAGGTCCAAGCACTGTTCCTATGCTGGAGTTCTGCCAAGACTCTAACAGAAGCAAGGTCAGGAGCTGAACTGTATCCCTGAGCTATGGGGACAGATCATTTCCCAACACATGACTGCTTTAGCGAAGAACCAGACAATCCTATTAAGGCCTCACAGAAGTCCTGGCAAAAAGTATGTAATAACAACAAATAAAAAAAAATATCCAGCAGCACCCGGGGCAAGATATTCCACTGTCATGCCCTTTAAACAAAGCCATCCTATCATCATTACTCTGCCCCCTCTCAGGAGCACGAGGCACAGTGAGAAGCAGCGAGCCTTTCCCCTGCTCCCTGCCCAGCTGGCCTGTCCCAGCACCTTAACTTTCCATCTGGCTCACTGCTCCATCCTGGCCCTTTGGAGACTTTTCTGGCTGAGGGGTGGACAAGTGTTCCAGCTCGTAGTGTCCGTTCCTCACGGCCGCCTGGCCGCCGGGGTGGCCCTTTTCCAGCTTTTGGCTCCTCTTGCTCTCCATGATCTGCTGGAGCTGCCGCCCGGCGTAGTCCGGCTTGGCCGTGAGCGCGGTGGCGGGCACGGCGAGCCCCAGGATGTCGGGGACCATGTAGGGCCGCAGCCAGCCCACCAGCGGGGTGCTGCCAGGGGTGTAGTGCGTCTGCTTGTGGTAGAAGAGCAGCCCGTCGACCTGTGGGCAGCAGAGGGAATGAATGAAAGGGCAGAGCTGAGGCTCCTGCAGGTGAATGACCAGGCACCAGACAACGGCTCTGCTCTCTGTTTGCAGGCCAAACCCACCAGCTGGATCGTTTTTCTTCAAGCAGCGCAATAAATAGCGGAAGGGAAAGAAGAAACCTGCAGAGCTCCTGAAAGATCAGCGACTCCCAGATGGCTTTAAATTGTCAAAGGCAAATGAGTCCAGCCTGGTGTTGGCACAGAGCATTGTCCTCTGGATGCTTTCATCCCATTCTGCAGAAAAGCCAGAGTTTCTGAATGAGGCAGCCCACTTTACTGGATTAGGGTTATTTTAAATAATACATTTGGAAAGTAATTAGCCCGGGTGTGTGACGCCAAGGAGCCCCGGTTCCTAACAGCCCTTTCAGCTGGCTTATGCCAAAAAAATTCTAATGTTTCCCAGGAGAGAACTTCTCCCAGCAATCAGTGACAGTTAAGGGCACTGAGGACTTGAAAGGTTTAGGCCCTAATTCTTGTGCTACTATTTCCACCCTCTGCAGTGCTGCAGCTGGCTGACGTTTTCCCGACTTCCCCACCGTGCTCAGGGATTCTCATCCCCCCTCTTCCCACGCTTCCCAGGGGTGTGCTCTGCGAGGTTGCATCCTGCTGTCAGGCTGACTAATGCTGGAGGTGGTGCTCCTCTTAGCTCAGCTTCACAAGCTCTTAAAAGGCCATTTGGCTATGAGGAAGGGTGGCTGAGTGCGCAGAAGAGAGGAGAACAAGAGCCCACTTTGGGATGAGCTGCTCCCAGGCCCCTCCCTGATCCTACAGCCCCCAGAACAGAAACACTGGCTGAGCACAAAGCAGCATATATCCACTTCTGCTCCACAGATGCTAACCTCTGGCAGAGAGGGTAAAGCTTCTGGCACTATTCTGTCCATAATTTTCAGTCACTGTTAACATCTTGCAAAATAATCCCAGAAAAAGGGGGATTTCTGTGCTAGGAAAACATAAAACCAGAACAGTAAACATCATGATGAGCTTGTGCAACCCCTCTGGATTTTAAAGGGAAAAGCTTTTCCCCCACCCTGCCTCCTGGGAAGAATCAGATTCTGCAGCACTCCAGCATATCCAGCCCATTCCTGTGGGTGCGTGGCACTTGATGAGCAACGGGGATTCTCCGGCACACACAGGAATGTTTTAGTAAAGATCAGAGCCTGGAAAGGCCTTCCAGATCACTCCAAATACCTTCCCCAAGCTAGAGAATTCAAAGGAGTTCAGCCTGGTGGAGTTAGGTCACGTTCTCCATTCCCTGATTTACGTGACTCCTATATTCCTTCCCGTTTATTTCATTTATTGGCTGGGTCCCTATCCTGAGTCACCACAGTGACAGTGGCCACATCAGAACAAGGACTGGCACTGTCCCTAAATGACCGAACCTGAGGAGAGGCTGGCCTGGCAGGATTTAACATTCCACAGCCATGCTCTCCAGATTTTAGGTGCTTAACAGTGCTCCCATTCCTAAACATCAGGGTTTCTCAGAGGCTTTGGCTCCCCTGCCTTCGTGGAAAGCATGACTTTACTCAGATCTGTGAGAAGGACAGCTCTTAAGATCCACTCCAAAACCCACTTGAAATTCAGAGCCAGTCAACTGATCTAAAGTCTACTGAATTCCAGGGAATAAGAGTCCCCTGAATAGAGTGGATCAGGCCCTAGCTCTGAGCTTACAGATTAACCCTGAAGACCCAGATGGGAAAGCACTGACCTCCTCTGCCAGGAGGATAAGCACACACAGGATCCCTACCAGCATCAAAAGATGCTGGGTCCAGACCTAAGGCCACCTCTGTTACCCTTCATCCACAGTCAGGATGTATTTTGCCTCCTGCAAAGTTTATTCTGTTCTGTGCTGGTGGTAGGTGTTTTTGGGGATTTTTGGGCTCCCTCTTGTGGCATACCACAGAGACCCAGAGCTCCCTTCTTCCTGGAAAAAGCACCACGGTTCCTGTGGTGTTGGGGCTGCTTCGAGCCAACATACACCACCTTTTGCTTCTTGGGGTCACATCCTGATATAGCAGAGGGCCTGGGGGGCTGGATTACACAGCTGGAGTCTGCTCAGCTCCACCTCCTGCTCCAGAGTTTTGCAGTGGCCTCCTCTGTAGCCCAGAAGTTTGCTGCTCTGACTGGAGCGGGCAAATGCTCCTCAGCCTTTCCTCATGGGAGCAGATGCCTCAGGAAGGAATGAAGACTTTACTCGGGAAAGCCAAGAATGGCTGTTTCCACAGAGGCACTTGGAGCATTTATTACTGAGCAAGCCAGCTGTAAGAAAGCTGGGAAGCCCCTTCAATCCATGTTCAGAGCAGGGTCTGGCAAGACCAGTGAAGGCTTGGGACTTTCCAATTTGCTCTGATGACTGTCTTGGCTTTCACAAGCAGAAAGCAAAGTCAGCCCTCACAGCCAAGTTAGTGCCCTTAACTTAAACCTACACCAATTTTAATGGCTAACTGTGGATGGGAGAACACGAGAGACACTGTCACATCAACGTGGCTTTTGGCTTTGTGGGACAAGAAATCTCTGTGGAGGCTGTCTCTGATGTAGGGCTGAGACTGGGCACTCCCAGCAACAGCTGCAGCCACTGGAGGAGCCTCTGGCTCACAGATGTTGTCACTGTCACTGGGTCGGAAAGCCACTGCCTCCTCCATCCCCTTTCCTTGCAGTGACAAGTCAGGCAGGGCAGGCAAAAGCAGCCAGAGCTGATTCCACAAGGGCCTGCCACTCACTGCTCACAACCACACGGAACTGAGCTGGGTAGCACACGGATTTGCCTTCCCCAAAGGTCAGAACAGCTGTGTCAGCGGAAGTTTAGAGTGGGTATTAGGAAAAGGTTCTTCCCCCACAGGGTGGTCAGGCACTGGAATAGACTCCCCAGAGCAGCAGCCATTAGCCTCAAGCTTGCCAGTGCTCAGGGAGCCTTTGGGCAACGCTTTCAGGCCCAGGGTGGGATTCTTGGAGCTGTCCTGTGCAGGGCCAGAGTTGGACTTTGATGCTCCTAGCAGGTCCCTTTCCACTCAATACTGTATGATTCTACCTTTAAAGGTAATGAAGCAAACGCAGGTGTCCTGCTCAGTGATTTCTGTCACAGCCAACTGCCCCCAGCTCCAGTACACCTCAGGCACCCATCATGAACACCCAAAGACCCCAGAAAACCATTGGGATCTTACCACCACCCTTCTTCTTCCTCCCCACAAAACAGCCAGGTGCTTTGTTGGAAGAACCAACACCAAGGAAACGCACACAAGCGCACACAGGGCAGTGGTCAGTACCAGTTTTGGCCCTAAAAACATCAGCTGTCCATCACACTGCTATGTGAACCTGAGCTGTGCTGCTTCTGGAGGCAGCCTGAGTGTCCTCTCATACCAAAAGGCTCTTTCAGACCCAGCCAACTGCAGCAAGGGCAGCACAAACTCAGGGAGTGCCATGGTTTAACTCTTGCTCGTTTGCATGGTTGAATGAGGTTGGTGACAAGGCAACAGATCAAACACAGCCATAAAGGTATCCATCCCACACACAGGAAACAGCAACTTGGCAAGCTTTCTGCAGCCTCAGGACAGCAAATTCCCAAGGAGAGGGGATGCACCTCCCTCCCAGAGCTGTTGCTAAGGCTGGGGTCCAGGCCCCCACCTGTGTTCTCACCTCGAAGGGAAAGTCTGCAGCCAGCAGCTCACACAGGCTGTCCGAAGAGCAGGGGAAGTTCTGCAGGCCCACAAATTTGTACTGAAAGAGTAAGAGAGGGTTAGAAGGGGCAACTCTCTGGTCTAGAGGAGAACAAGTTGCTGAATGCAGCACTGGTGTGCAGGCAGCTAAGAAGGAAGGATTCCTCTGATGCAGGATCTGGTGTAAGAGGGAAAGGGTGAGGAACGGCTCCCACTACTCCTGATACCTTTCTTCCCAAGCACCTAAGACTGCAGGAAGGACTTTTCAGGAGACCTGACCCAGAAATGCTCTTCTAACCAAAATAGAAAATGACAACCTCCGGGCAGGATGCAAAGCAGACAGACGTCTGCTCCAGGCTGCTGGCTCAGCCAAGCCAATCTTTCCACCCAGGAAATGAAAGCTGAAACGATCATTAGGTAGTTATCTTCTGGATATTCCTGTTGGGAGTCAGGACAGGATGTTCTGTGAACACAAGACACCATCACTGCAGTCAGCCCCATTTATCACTGAGATGCTCAGCTCACAGGAGCTGCTCTGCTTGGCCATGTCTGAGCAGACAAATCTCTCACGTCTGTGCCCAAAAATCACATTCCAAGCTGCTGTGGGCTCTAGGTCTGACCCCCATGTGTAAGTCCTCAAAGGAGGACTTTTCATTCTGGCTCAGCAGGGCCTCCGGGTGGCAAGCCAGCCTTCACCCCGACAACCTCAATGATCAGTTTAAACAGAGGAAAGGCTTAAAGCTTTACAAACCCACAAGACTGCAAGAATAAACCCCATTGTAGTCAGGCTGCCAACCAACAGTGCTCCTGAAGAAACCACACTGGTTTTCCATTCCACTACAAGGGAAAGCTAAAAACAGCATGGAAGTTAGCTGATACCCTGCAGTGTGATCTCCCTCAGCACTTTGGATGGGGGGAAAAAACCCCACTGAACTCATTTACAATATGCAGTGGTTCTATTTACATCCTGACCACGGCATCCCATTTCATCAGATCTACACTTTGAAGCCTGATCTGTGAGGGGAAAGGAAAAAAAGGAAAATGCTTCCACTTGTGAAAGAAACTGCTGAAGCCTGCTGAACAGGAGAGCTTACCCCCCCAGCCTTCTCCTCAGTACAAAAGGACTTACCGGATTAATCCTGCTTTTCTCTCCCAGCCCTTCCTCCTCTTGGATTTTTGAGGAGAGCCAGAAGAATCTGAAGTCAGTCTGTGAAAGGAGGCAGAGTTAGTGACCATTCACCACCCATCACCTGACAGCATCTGCCGACTGTCTTTGTTCCCCTGCACTCACCTGGGAGATTTACAAACTCGACTTCATCTGCAGAAACAGCACCCCAAACCCTGCTGCTCCCCCCCAAAACACGTACACAGTTATCCAGCAGCCCTAAAGCTGTAAAGATGCTGGTACTTAGGAGAAATATCTGCCTTCTGCAGCGTGAGCTACACGCAGTGCTGGAGCAAAGCAGCTCAGGGAACAGCAGGGAGGGCAGGGACTCAGTACCTGGCAGTCATAAACAGGGTGTCCTCTCCAGCACATCACGTCCAGGATGTAGTAGGTCTGCTTGGCCTCGTTGTAGATGCAGTCCAGGATGCTGTACACTGCACACACAAACACAGGGAGGTCAAGCCCTGCTCCAAACACTGCCCAACCCAGCTGGCAAATACCAGGTCCCAGCTCTCCGACATTAATCCTGCCCTGATGTGAGACTGCGGTGTACAGAGGGATCCCCATCCTCTGACAGAAACTGCAACCACAAAAAGCCTTGAGCTTGAGGAGTCCCACGAGGCTGCAAAGGGACCAGTCAGAGGCACAACACGCGAGGGCATGTTTCAGAAAATGGCATTTGCCAGACAACAAGCCTCTGTTTCTGGGGCAAAAAAAAAAAAAAGAATTCCAAGAGGTACTAAGGAAGATGACACCATACAAAGGTCTCTGTTAGAGGACAGAGAGGATGTCGGGGTTTAAGAGTGTCAGTCAGACAGAAAGCTTATTAAGAAATGTGGCAGGACATGGGGCAATGGTTTTGAACTAGAAAAGGGCAATTTTAGATTAGACGTTAGGAAGAAACTCTTTCCTGTGAAGGTGCTGAGTCCCTGGCACAGGGTGCCCAGAGCAGCTGTGGCTGCCCCACCCCTGCAAGTGTCCAAGGCCAGGTTGGACAGGGCTTGGAGCAATCTGGTTTAGAGGAAGGTTCCCTGTCCTTGGCAGGGCAATGGAACAGATGACCTTTAAGGTCTCTTCCAACCCAAACCATTTGGGGATTCTTTGTGCTTATCTAGCAGAAAGGCATCTGATATTGTTCCCATCTAGTTATCTCCAGAGATACAGAAACAGGCCTGATCACCCCCAGCACAAAAAAGGGGCATAACTGTGGGACTTCGGGGAGCTGGAGGAAGAGCACTGGGCCTGTCAGCACATACAAACTCCCTGGCAGTTCCTCTCTCTCTATCCCAAATGCCTCCTCACTCCTGTACCTTTGTCACCAGTTGCGTTGTGCCGGTTTCCCCCTGGCAGCAGGGATGGGAACCTGTTGACACAGTAGCCACTCTTGGTGTAAGCTGCTGTTGTGCCCTGTGAGGGAAAAAGGAGAGAAAAAACCCAGTCAAGGCAGTTTTATGTTGTCTGTGAACGGGTACACGTCCTTTAGCAGCTGGTGGAAGCCCACTTACCCTGGAGGCCACAACAAGAGCCCTCTTCCCGACAGGACACACCACCACAACCCACTCCTGCTCCAGATCTGAGGGGACATCCACCAGCCACTCTGACAGCATCAGCTACGGAGAGTCCAGGGAGAAAACCAGTCAGTAACAACTCTCCCGAAGTTATGGACAGCAAACAGCTCAAGGGTAAAGCAAGGAGGTTTTGACTCTGCTTTGACAACTACACTGGGTGCTTTAGAGGCAGCTGCCACTGCTTGTCACCTCCAAAAGGGCTCCTTCCCTCCACTCCACTGAAGTCCAACCTGCCTAATACATTCTTCCCCAAGCCTTTCTCTTGCTTCCCAGCTGCTGACTGAGCTTCAGACTCAGCAGGACTCACAGCCCTTCCTTGGGCACTCCACACCTTGGTCCCTACTCCATCACTTTATTTTTAAAAACATAGCAGGGCTTAGAGATTTCAAAATGTTAGGAGTAAAGAGCCTGGACAAGTTGACCTCTTCAGAGGTTGCCTAAGTGCTTATGTGTTATCTAGGACTGATACAGCACCCAGGCTGATAAAACCCATCCGAGTTTGCCCTTCTTTCCTTTCCAAACACAAGGAAAGACAGAAATCTTTAGCTGAATACTGCCTAACAGGGTACTTACTCATACTGCTGGCTGAGCTGAAATCTCCTGAAGTGGGGAACACGGTGATGCAGAGTTAATGGTTGGAATCGGTGACCTTGGAGGTCTTTTTCAACCTAAGTGATTCTAAAGCACATCCCATCTCCACGTGTTTTCCGTCTGAACTCAGCACGTTTTGGAGGTGAACTAATCACAGTTTCCCTGTGAGCACCAAGCCGGGCAGGACACACTCAGCCCTCAAATGGCTATCACCGTGGCCTCAAACCACCCACAACCCTGCTCCACAAGCGCACCTCGCCACGGGGACGGACGGCTCCTCACCTGATTGGCGTAGCGCTTGGGCAGCTTTTTGCCAACATCCACGTCCATCGCCTCTTCCTCCGCATCTTCCCCTTCTCTGTTCTCCTCCTCGCTCTCCACCCCTGCCCAGTCGTCCTCCGCCAGCCTCCTGGCATGGTTCACGTAGTCCAGCCGCCTCCTGGGGTCGAGGAAACAACCCGGCGGGGAGGCAGGTGACCCAGGGCACACGCAGCCCGGGCCGCTGCCCACAGGCAGCTCCGGGCGGGCCTAACGCGCCCCGCGCTCCCATCCCGGCGGCGCCCGCCCGTCCGCCCGCCGCCGCGCTCACTCTCTCTGGATGCGGAGGAGGCGCTGCCGGCGCTCGGCCTGCCCGGGGCCGCCGCGGGGCTTGTAGGCGGCCAGCCGTGGGTGCGGCGCGGCCGGGCTGCAGGGCCCCGCCAGCCCCACGCCC
>WAAE01023416.1:0-10154 GCA_013400495.1 Nicator chloris | reverse complement strand
GCCGGCGGGGTGCGATGACGTCAGCGCGGCGGGACGCGCCCGGGCGGGACGGCGCGGCGCGACGGAGAGCGTGAGTGGCCGGCGCGCGGGCCCGGCGCGAGCGGGCAGCGCGCGGGAGGCGCGGGCAAGATGGCGGCGGGCCGACCTCACACCCCCTCAGCCCCACAGCCCCGGGCGCTGCCCTGGCGGGCGGCTCCACCACACGGCCCGGCGAGACGGGGCAGGGACAGCCTGGTTGCTACAGGCGACCGGGAGCGGTGGGTGTGGGTCAGGCCGTGCCGTGAGGGGGAAACGGGCTGTCCGTCTGAACCAGCTCCTCCCGTCGTTCCCGCACTGCCTGTGGGGAGACTCGGACTCCGCCTGAGGGGGATCCCCGTGCTTGTGATCCTATCGGTCCTTTAGGCTGTACGGGCCCACCCGTCCACAGTGGGAGTTGTGTGTGTGGGGCGAGAGGCACCCGCGCTGTGGAAATTCACTGTGAACTCGTATAAAATGCCACATAATTTATGACTGTTTGCATCTTAGAAAGTACTAATGTAGTTCCTAGCATAAAGCCGTGATCTTCCTTTGCTGTCAGAGACAAAATCACGGCTGACCGCACAGTAGGTCTCGCAGTGTACTCGGCGTCTGTCTTCTATGCAGTTCTCTAAATACAGATTCTTATTCTGAATTATTTCCAAATGAGCTGCATTACTGGAAAGTACATGGATCCTCATGTTTTCTCTTCAAATATATATGCCAGTTTAATGAGCTTTTATTATCCTTCGATTACAATGAAGTCAGTTTGGTGTACAAAAGATGTTTATAGAATGCTTCAGTGTTTGAAGACTCAGTGCTGGGTCTGTTCTGATGGCCGAAGTCATGCAGAAATACAATCTTTGTTTTCAAAACTCAACTTCCTTCATCCAACTGCAGAACATTTTGGTTTGTATGGGTTTAGTAGGTTGTCTTAAGGCATATAGACATCTGTGGGCTTGTTGACACAGGCTGGGCTCTATCCTTTTAGAAAATTCAGCTATTTATCTAATGTGAGGACAGGTGAACACCCTGCTTAAAGCAGCATCATTCATGGTAAAGGCCAACAAAATCTGACTTTGGCTCTGATTAAAGCTTAATCTTGGTTTTTTTACCTAATTTCAGATAATTTAGAAGTGTCTTTAATTTCCATTTAGCATCCTATTCTTCAGACAAGTAAGATTAGACTGTTTGCACTCGAATCAGCAGCTGTTTAGAATTTATCAGCCTTGAAGCCAAGAATTTAACTTTACTTCAGAATTGTTAACACTGTTCTGGAAATTCTTGATAAACCTATAAATATTTACCCCTGTGTACTTTCTTCATTTGTGGCAGTGGTTCTGTGTTACAGCTGCATAAAGTATTCACTTTGTCAGAGCTGACTTGTACAGGAGCCTTCACATGTTATAGTTAAATGAGAACAGAAGTTTCAGTTTTGTTTTGCTTCATCAGTAATTAGCTGATGCTGATTGTTAGTGCATCTCTGATTCATTTTTCTCTTTGAACTGATAACCAACTTGCCCAGTTCTCTGTCACAGGAAAGATTATTCTACTTGCATCACTGTTCTAGAACAGTCCATGCAATGATTTGTTTGAAAGTTTTGATAGTCTTTGTACTGTTTACTGTCTAACCACATAAAAAATTACATTTTTCTGTAGTGTCGGTCTCATTTTGTTTTCTTTGATTTCTGGCTGTTTTTAGTAAGGAACAATGCCAACACTTCACAAATAAAATTATCTTCTGACACCCTTACTGTGTTCATCTGATGTCCATGACCTAAATGCTGCCAGCAAGCTATAAGTAGTTTTAGAACTGGTTTAAGGTAAAATAATTAATTGCATTTTTTTTTGACACAGGTATGAAAATGCAATGGGGTCATCCAAAAATGTAGGAAGTGAGCCTGTTGATGCAGAGGAAGGCTGTAACATGATGGTAAGACATTCAGTAACTATAACACTATATGGTGGAGTATTTTTTCAACAGCAAGAAAAACTAATTTTTCATGTTGGGGTTCATTCATAAATCAGTTCATTTTACCTTCTATGAAAGTATTGATTCTAGGAGCTTAACTGTTATCCATTAACACTGTAGAGAGAAAGTTTCAAAAAGCAATTCTATGGTAGAATAAATTTGAGCATTTCTTCTGTTTTGCATAATTTCTAGTTGAGTTAGTATATAGGGTTTTTTTCTTTTTTTCATTTTCAGCTGACTCCCATTTTAAGCTGCTTTCTTCCAGCCTGAGCTGTAGTGTAGACCGTAATGTTTGGTTACACTTAACATTGTGGTGTTCTTAGAAGGAACTGAGGTTAGAGCTGAATTAATTTTCTTTGGTAATGCAGTGGATGAAACTGGTCAGTTTGTTTACATCAATGTATTTATATCTGTGAACATCATTAAGAAAAGAATCCTCATAAAAGGTCCTTTAGTGTTTATAGCCATGAAAAGAAGCAGTACAGACTAAATAACAAACATTTGCAATTTAAGGCTGAGTAGTTTCTGGTCCCTCTTTTTGCCTAAGGGCTGATTGTCTCCTGAGCACATGGCAGCAGGTATCTTTGCATAGTTGAGTAGCAAATAACAGGGATTCAGGTTGAGGGAGCAGTGAAAAACCAAGTGTCAGTATGGTGTCACTTGTATGAGGGAGGGGACTACAGCGAGGTCTTGTCAAGTGAAAAGGCTGTTCATTCCCACTCTGGCCTTTGGCACAAGGATTTTCACTTCTCGGTGCCTGTGCAGTTCCTCATTGCTGACTCCTGTTTGGACCTCCCTCAAGGGTTTCTTGGTTTCTTTTGACTGATATCCGAGTTACGGAGATGAGAATTTTCATCTCTAGTTTTGTTATACAAAATACCTTGAAATGTCATGATGAGATACTTATTTTTTCCTTTTAAGCTTTTCTGGCTTGTATAAAAATAGCTAATTTAGAGAGTTAGTTTGTTGTGGACTAATGCAAAGTTTTACACTCACGTCATTAAGCAACAAGGGATTAAAAACCCAAACCAAACTTGCTACAGCAGAAATGGTCACTCTTACTAAAAATTCCTAGCAAGAATATGCAATTAATTGTATAGAATAAGGATAGAGTAGAACCAGTTCTGCACAGGTTCTGGGGTTTTTATGTGCCTTATTTGAGTTGCTTTGGGACAATGTATGTAATTTTCTCTGTTTTCCAAAACTTCACAGATACAGCAGTGCTATTTTTTTCCTCTGTTGTGTTGCCTGGTCGTGTCTCTGGGCAGGTCTGTGAAGCACTAGATGGCACACTGTGACTTTCAAACAGGCAACTGAAGACATCTGGATGAGAGAAACCCAAGTTAAAAACCATTTGATTAGCATTAAAGTAAAAGGGGTTTCTCATTTGTGTTGTGATTCCTACTATCTTAATAAATTCTAGCCACTCATCTGCTGTATTTGTTTTTAGTGTCATTTTATTGTATTTTCTTTCTAAAGATGTAGAAGTGGTTGCAGGCTTGAGCTGTATGATGGTAAGAATGCAAAGAGGAAAAATGTACCTCCTGATTAGTCCTATAGAAAATCAGTCTGTTCGTGCCTAAAATAATACTTAGGTTTATTTAAGTTCTTTGTGGTTAAGTCTGCCAGTGTTTAAGGCTAACGTGGTCAGCAGTTTTGTGCTATCACAGTACAAAAGTTCATCATCACTGTACACAGTTTGGCTTTGTTGCGGATTATTTTCTGAGGATTAACTTTCCTACACTGTAGAAGAGGCAAGATTTTATCTGATTTACGTCTGTCGGTTGATACAAATACTTCTTAATGTATTTGGTTTCGAATTTCTTGTGATGGTGGATTTTACAAGTGCAAAGAACTGTGTTTATTAGGTAAATGAGGTGCATCCCCAGTGTCTCCTATTCTGTCTTTGAGTGGTTGCAGCTTTGTAGTAACAGCCCATCACAGTTGCCAGGAAATACTTTCTACGTTCTTCTCAGTGAGAGAGCTGGGCTTTTATAGATGTTTCAGATGGTTCCCTTACAGCTCATGCCTTTCTCCAGGCTCTCACCAATCAGCCAGCACATGTATTTTGGTTTCATGCAGCCTTTAGCTTGTATAATTAGTTCCAATTGACACAGGGTAATTAAAACATTTGTGGAGTTTGTTGTGATGCTCCAGCAGCATCGACAAGCAATTAAATGAAAGTGATGTGGTCTAAATGTACCCATATTGAGGGCTGGGTAGTAACTCCCATGACATGCTGCTGAATAAATCTGCTTCTATACAGAAAAATGGGGACGAAAATGGATGCATACAGCTGTTTCAGATATTTGAGGAAAATTCAGCACCTGTGCACTTTGCATGGTATAACCACATACTGAATGAAATTAACATGTCAAACCAAAGATTTCTCTTTCTTGTGTGCTCATCTATGTATTTCTTGTTTTCAGGCTTCTTTCCAACGCTCTAACAGCCATGACAAAGTGAGGAAAATAGTGGCAGAAGAGGGACGGACAGCAAGGAACCTGATAGCGTGGAGTGTCCCACTGGAAAACAAGGAAGATGATGGTATGTGTTTAACAGTCTTCTACCAGGGCTTTGCACTTCCATTCCTCTGTCAACTGGAGTTGCTCATCT
The DNA here is from genome assembly GCA_013400495.1 of Nicator chloris. Lineage (NCBI taxonomy): Eukaryota > Metazoa > Chordata > Aves > Passeriformes > Pycnonotidae > Nicator > Nicator chloris. The sequence goes on along the minus strand of WAAE01023416.1, from coordinate 5,551 downwards.
GGAAATATTTTCCTTATGCAGAATTTCTCTATTTAAAAATGTTCTGGTTAGCATGCGTGGTATAATTTAGAAGTTTTTTCCAAAATGTGCCTTGCAGTTGGCAAATCACTTTATAAAACCTTCCAGCGACAGTTTAAAAACCGTTTTAATTTGTGTGCAAGTAACATCTAAGACTGTTTTCTTCTGTTGATAATATCAATGTAGTTATGTAATACAATGATGTGGTCCTAAAGTGATCTCTTGTAACTGGGGAATTCAGAATTGTAGGGATGATTCAGAACAATCTAACAAATTGCTCTCTGTGTTCTAAACCAAAGAAATTTAGAAGTTTCTTTTGGGATCACTTCAGCTTTGGTAAATGCCAATGAAGAATCTCTAAAGAGGATATGTGGGGACAGCTTTCTGTCATGCAAGTCCTCAGAACAGTTTTGTTTTTGTTGTAATACTCTCTTGTGGTATGATGACTTAAGGAGCCAGGAAATTAATTTTATTTTTATCTTACTCAAGCTGTTCCAGATATCTGAGTGCTGTTCTTGAGAACTTCATCTCAAATACTTCTGTAGCTGCATGTCCCTGTCCAGGTGCTGCAGCTTTTGAGTGTCTAAAAGTAAGGTTTTTTAATGCTGTGAAGGTGGTTGAACATAGGAACCAGTTGTCTTCAAAAACTGTGGGCATCACCTTCCTTGGAGATGCTCAAAACCTCCCTGGACATAGCTTTGGGCAACCTGGAGGTTGAGCACAAATATTATGTCTTCAGTTGCAAGATAATTCATCCTGTGTCTGATGCAAAGTTGAAACTGTCTGTAAGCAGAATAGAATTGGGGCCCAAAGTATTTCCAGATTCCAAATTCCACTTCTGGGGAAGGTTGTGATATGAATGTGTGTGTGGTAAAGGAACATGCAGTGTATTTCTAGCAGTATTTTTGAGCAACTTGTGGGTTGATTCACTTTCTGTGTAAAGAGTCTGTTATTTTTTAATACTACCTTGCTTGTAATATTATTTAAGGAGCTTTAAGACTTTTTCCTTAAAAATGGCTGAGACTTGTAGATGAATGTTTGCTCTAACGATTTCAGATAAACCATGATAAATGAATATAAAAGTGAATTTTTAGCTTTCATTAAATAGTAGTTATGTACAGTAACTAAAATCCAAGTAGCTGTATTTATTTCCTTCTTTTGGTCGTATGAGCCCCATTGTAATTTTTAAACTTTGTCAGTGGTGATTTCTTGTTAAAATTCCTTAAAATTAAATTATATGCTGACCTTTCTGCACAATGCAAAAGGATCTGATGATTATTGCGTGATGGAAAATTTGCCTGTGAAAAGGAACTTGTGGTTAGTGAAAGCCAGGCAGAGCCAGATCCTTTATCTCTTGACCCTGGCCTGGCATGGTGGGTGTTCATGTCGGTGTCACTGAGCTCTGGTTCATTTTATGCTGATCCTTCCATATGTGCTGTGTCCCTGAGGGATTATACAGCAATATTATGGATTAGGACAGTTCTAACTTGTCCAAGGGTTGTGTAAATCAGGGCAAAGGTTCAGGGTGCCTGAGCCAATCCTGCCGCTGTTCTGTACAAAGCAGAATTTTGTCTTTGCTCAGTTTCTTCTGCTGGTAATATTCAGAGGTATTGATTTGGCAGCACCAGTGTGTGATTTAACATTTTAAATGATATAGTGTTATTCATAATGGGATTTTTTTTCCAGACACAATGAAAGTATAAGTTTGTATTACTAGGGGTAGTGTTATAGAGGGCTGATAAATTAAAATGCTGAATTCACCTTTTCCATTTCTATCCTTTTTCTAGTTCCTTTAAAAATTGTGTGTTTATAGTCTTCTTCCCATTTTTCCTCTTGTTCTGAAAGACTTGTGTATTTTATGTAGCATACATAGATAAAAGAGAAATCAAAATCTTCTGATTGCATTCTGTAAATATATAGTTCCTGCCAGTAAGCAGTATTTCCTTAAAAAGGAAAGAGATTTCTGGAATGGCAGGTGATACGTCTGTTGTGTGTTTTGGAGCAGTGTGCACCCCAGTTATGTCAGAGCTGAAATTCTAGTTATGAATAGAGATCAATGCCATGACAAAATCCCAGGCATGGTGGTCATGGTCTAGAAGAGACAGTGACTGTTAACATTTTTAGCCTTTGAAATTCAAATTATCCCTCACAGAATTTAGTGGTACACAGCAGATTCTATTGGATAAACTAATCAACACTATCATTGCCTTGGTGTCATAGGAGGAGTCTTGAAACTTTGACAAATTCGCTGTTCTGGTATTTTGTCTCCAGAATGGAATTTGCATTCCAGACCTGCAGCCACCAGTCACCAGTTGCAGTCATGTTGCTTTTGCCCACCTTGGAAAGCTGTGATCATTCCAAGGCAGGATTTCAGAATTTTTCCCTTTTTTTTCCCCCTCATTATTTCACATGCCTAGAATGAAATTCGAGGCACTGAATGCAGGTGAGCGACTACACACAAATTTTATTACAAAACCATAGGTATTATTTTAGCAACAGTTAAAAACTTGCAGAAGCTTGACATTTAAATGTTAGTAGATGGTAAGATACCTTTGGAAGTTTGAGATGTGTAGAAAAATTGGAAAATCTTGTATTTGTGACTGTTCCTTTCTTACTTCCTATTTGTTTAAAATCGCCTGGGCTCTTGCCATATAGAATTCATTTGCAGATTAAGCATTTCCGAGTAAGGAAGCATGTTTTACTTGCTGAAAGGTACCTGGCACACTGTGGGGAGCCTGCAGCATATCCCACTGTTTTAGCAAGAGCCTGCTGCAGAAAATAAATTTTGTGGGATTTGATCAAAGTCATGAAACTTGTCTCTCTTTGGCCATGTGGGGAATTGTGAGAGTCCAGACTGCACACATTGTGTGTGAGCCCTTGCAGCATGGGCCTGATGGGAACTGGCAGAACGTAGTGTGGAGGAAAGGGGATTCTTTAAGGCTCATAAGTTTCAAACCTTGAATTTCACTGGAAGGAATGGGAATCCGGTCTAGTGGGGGTAGGTGAATACAGGGCCATTATATTCTGGATGAGACACTGACTGTAACTTATAAAAGCAATTTTTTTGCAAAATATATTGCTGTAATTCAGTCTGGAGATGGGAAAACGTGGAGAATTTTGGTTATATCCATGCTTGAAGGCAGTAATTTCTTCAGATCCTTAGCATTGTACAGTTAGAAAAATAGCATCTACTGCTACTCTACAAACTTGTAAGAAGATGTGGTTCATAATTCCTCAGTTGAAAATTATAATTTCTGCTGAGGGTGTGGTGGTAACAGTGTCAAAGACATTGAAACAAAACGTGCAGTTGATCTCTGCCATAGCCAGGACAGAAATGAAGTCTGCAATTAGCTACTAAATGTAAAGGCAATTCCCACATTTTGCATAGCAGGAAAACTATCCAAGAGAGAGAGGTGGGTGGGATGGTTGTTGAGGTTGTTAGGTAAAAGATAGCTTTTGAAAACAGGTTATCAGTGGGGATTTTTGGCAGGTATTGGCATCTCAGCTTTTTAGACAGGGAGACTTCACAAACGATAAATCCTGTGTGCTTCATATTTAAACACCAGATCGGGAGGAAATGGACTTCCAGTGTAAAATATGGCTGTAGCTCCTCCAGTGCTGCAGAACTTTGATACTTTATGTATTTCACATGGGCAACTTAATAGCTTAAGGAGGTGCTCTTCGTGGGTCACAATTGTTCTCTTGTTACAGTTCAGTAAATTGCTAGCAGGGGGTGCCCTTCAGGTGTCACTGAAGTCTGTGCATCTCTTAGCAATGGTGCAATTACACACTGGTTGCCCTGAACATACAGCCATTGAGCAGCGCTGCCACTGCTTGGGAGTATAGAGGGACAAAAGCAGAAATAATTTTCTAAATACCAGAGCCATTATTGTAAGAAAATTAATAAGAATGCTTGAAAATGTGGCTGCTGCTGAAATGCTAAGTTTTCTGGCTGACACAGCTTAAGAAAAAGCTAGTCCTTGCCGCACACTATATTAAGTTTGGAAAACCTGCTATTTGCATCTCAATGTCTGCCCCATATAGGAAGTGCCTGGAAACTTGCTTTTGTCTTTAGAAGGGACTTGTTCACACATTTCACAGATCCTAGATGATGGATTGTTATTCTGGATTTTATAGAATCTAAAGAGTCTGCAACTTGATGTGTTCCTCTGCCCCTTTTTAATTTTAGTGTACCCATGTTTGTGGCAATATGGGTACACTTTTCACTGTGCAAGTCCTGTATGCCATTGCCTTCAAAACCTTCTCTTTGCAGAATGTAAATCACATCAGAAGAGAGACTTGGGTGATTGAAATACGTCTGTTGTCAGAAGTCTGCCATGGAACTATTCCCCAGTTTAAGATTTTAGTGACTAGGAAGGTTTTATAATGCAGTAGGTGAATGATTGTTTTTTTCCTGAATGCTGCTAAACTGAGTTCAAGATATTAGTTTATACCTGTTTTTTTTGCTAATGTAGCATTTTTTAAATGGATTATCAAGCAAATAATTTTTAATTTGTTTTAAATTAAAACCCATGTTGCCTGGAATAGCCAATGATCCAAACCAGCTGTGCAAACCAGCTGTACAACTGCTTGATTCAGACAGGTTTGCAGCTGCTTTACGTAACCAGCGCAATGTAAAACAGCTGGGCTGCTTTTGGGAATTTGGCCTCAGAACTGTTAAAACTCAACTGGACAATTCTGAAATTCAAGAATGATCTCCATGGTTGAGGGAGGACTGTATTCAACTAATTCATTGATTTGCTTGGCTTCATCCAGCTAAATAATCTTCAAATTTCTCTTTGTATGTAATCTGTGCTAAGAAAACTCTGGCCATAGTTACTGTTTTGTCTTAGCTTGCTTACATTTTTGGTAATTGGATCCTCTGATTTTTGTGCTGTGCAAGTTCAGGTACTTGGAGGAATAATTTTTTTTTTACATTACCCTGTAGCAAATCTCAAAGATTAAGTGCAAACAGATCAGGCTGGTCTAGGCTAACACAGATTTTTCTATGCAAAGATAACTCTAACTCAGTTAAGTGCCACCACTGCAGCACTGAGACCTGCAATCACCCCTTCTGACTGGGGGCATTTTAACTGATTTTGGAAGCATAGTTGCTGAAGTCACTTTGTATAAGCAGTGGAGGAAGACAGGTACGTTTGAGAAGGGATTTCAGGTCTTCAGGAGACTTGTGTTCTGTGAATGTTTTTCTCTCTTCCTTTGGCTTCCTAAATGTTCATGAACTAAATCCTGACCTAAGGTCTGTTTTTTTCCCATCTTTCTTGGCAGAACAGTTCCAAAAGAACTAAATCATTACATTTGGTTTTCCTAACAAATATATTTCTTGTTTTAATTCTGTAATAGCTGATTGAGCAGTCATTCAAAAGCAGACTTCTTAAAATTTGTATAGAAAACTGGTATCATATTTGACATGTAGATTGTGATGGTACTATTTTTAGAGGCACTGATGACTCAAAGGTTACCTTTGTGTAATGAAGTCTGTATGTCTTGCCTTTCATGTTTTTTTTCTTTTTTT
>WAAE01023414.1:71492-88673 GCA_013400495.1 Nicator chloris | reverse complement strand
CTAACAAAGTAAACACTCCTCGAGGATGAAGAAAGCATTTCTCAGCCACAAGAGAATCATAGATCACAGAGCTTAAACAGATCTCAAGGTCCTGTCAAGGTGTACGTACTCAACAACAGCTCCTTCATCCTCTTGTCATGGATCATTAAGATTAGAGTTAGGGCTAGCTTGCAGTTTATGAGGATTTGGAGATCTTCTGGCACTGACACATACAAAACAACTGCTGTAGTGCTGTTCATGTTTTTATTTATCTCTAACCAATTCAATTTGCCTCAGAGAATCCCAAAGCCCTTTAGCCAAGCCAAGGACACCGATGCCCACACACAGGTTTGCACACTTGCCTCACACATGTCTGATTTCTTTGGCCCTGGGCTGCTGGAGTCGGCGCTGGCCCCTTCAGCCGGGCTGTGCGAGCGGATCCGGCTGCTCATCTGGATCCCACCTTCCTCCTCTTCCACCTGCTCATTCTGCCCGGAGATGTCCCCGCTGCCGGCGCCCTGCGGGAGCGGCGAGTGCAGCACCTCGGTGCAGAACAGGGTGCGAGGGCCGTGCAGCTCACAGAAATGGCACAGGGCAACGATAGCGTTCATAGTGAGGGCTCAGCACACCCGCCAGGCCTCCTGCAGCCAGGGACAGAGCACACGGTCAGCACACGGGATACACGGGATCTCTCTGGCCTCACTGGTGCCAGTCCTGCTCTGCATCCCACTGGGAGCAGCTGGCCTTAAGCTCAGCCTAAGCCTGAGACCTCCAAGACCATGGAGTCCAACCTGTGGGCGATCCCCACCTTGTCACCCACACCAGAGCACTCAGTGCCATGTCCAGTCTTTCCTTAAACACCTCCTGGGATGGTGACTCCAACACCTCCCTGGGCATCCACTGATTCAGGACCAACCTTCTGTCTGCTGATGGGCTGGCCTTGAGCAACCCAACCTGCCATGCCCAGGTGCCGGACGCTGAGCCAGGACACCTCAGGCCCCATGGGAGTGAATGCGGCTGGACCAATCTCTCATGCCCAGGTACGTCCAGTCTTACAGGGACAGGTTCAGGGAATCTCAGAATGGTTTGGGTTGGAAGGGACCTTGAAAATCATCCACTACGACCTCCTGCCATGGGCAGAGGCATGTTCCACCAGACCAGGTTGCTCCAAGCCCCATCCAACCTGGCCTTGGACACTTCCAGGGATGGGGCAGCCACAGCTTCTCTGGGCAACCTGTGCCAGGGACTCCCCACCCTCCCAGGGCAAATTTCTTTCCAATATCCCATCTAAACCTGCTGTCAGTTTGACGCCGTTCCCCCTTCTCTTGTCACTCCAGACTCCTGTAAATAGTCTTGTCCCATCTTCCCTGTAAGTTCCATTTACGTACTGGAAGGCCACAATTAGGTCACCCCGAAGCCTTCTCCTTTCTAGGCTGAACAATCCCAATTCTTCCAACCTTTCCTCAAAGGAGAGGTGCTCCTCCCCTCTGATCAACTTGGTGGCATCCTCTAGATCAAGGCTGAGGTCGCACAGACCAGACCCCAGTGCCCGGAGCCTCAGGCCGGAACGGGCCGGCCCTGATGAGCGCCCACAGACCCGAAAGCCTCAGGCCCTGCCGGACCCGGGCCAGCCTGTCCCGCCGGGCCCAGTGTCTGGTTCCCCGTGCCCGGTCACCCCCGGCCCGGCCCCGGTTCCCCGTGCCCGGAGCCCCCGCTCACCGCGGCTCCCCCGGCCCGTCCCGTCTCCGCGGGCGCCTGACACCGACTGACCCACCGCCCGTACCACCCCACCGCCAGCCGGGGGGAGGACAGGCAGACAACTCCCCACCCGCGAGCTCGCCGCCGCCGCAGAGAAGCGAGAAGATGGACAGCAAGGTAAGAGAGAGAGAGATGAGAAGCTCGGTCGTACCGCGGGACTGAGCTGGCCGTCCCGCCGCTCTCCCGGGGAGAAGCCACCCCCCAGCTGCCGCAGTGGCTCGGCCCAGGGCCGCCCTGTCCACAGGGGCCGGGCGGAGCCATTGCCTCAAGGAAGGGGGATATGAAGAGGCCTGGAAGGCGCCTCCTCCCCTTCTGCGCTACACCTGCCCCGCTGTCACAGCGCAGAGGGGGAACAGTGGTGTCCGATCACCGGGAACACGAGAAGGGACGAGCGGCAGCCCGCGACCCGGGGGTGCCACACCGGGAGCGGGCCGCGCTCCCCCCGCGGGGTGGTACGGCCCGCACGGTGGGTCACGTGACCTGCGGGCTCTGGGGGGAACCCGGGATGACCGCGGGCGGAGCCCCCGAAGGAGCCGGGACAGGGACCGGGACCGGGACGGGGCTGGGGTCTGCCGCGTTAACGAGCTTCGCCAGCGGCTGCCGCAGAGCCCCTTCCCGGGACTTCCCCTCGCCTCAGGGCGGTGCCGTGTTCTCCGCAGACTCGGCGCGACTTCTCCATTGGAGATTCAGCACCCACCGTCTGTCTTAATTCCTTCAAGTGCTTAGAATGTAAGATAATGGCAGATGAAGGTTTCGAAGTATTGTCGTTTCCCGATTTATAAAGCAGCTCTACGGAGGTGTTTACACAGGTACAGCCCGGGAAGGGCAGGGGAGAAAACACCCAAGTTAAACCTGTTCAGGCTTTTAATTTCCATTCAATTACTCCTGTTTCTCTTCAGGGTATCATCAAGTTTAAGTATCAAAGGATTATTCACCTCTAGGAATCTATGATGGAAAGCTAAACCAAATTCCATGTGAACTATTAGGCTTCAAAATAATGAAGTACCAGATTCCTCCCTGTACCTTGGAGTTGTCCCTTACAGAGTTTTAAATACCTGAATCTGAGCAAAAGGAGTAAGTTTTCAAGAAGATAACAGCATAGATTATTCAATTGAGTAAAACTTGTACTTTAATCCCAAGAAAGAGCAGCTATTGCTGATACCACTACAAGACACACCTCTGGATCCAAGCAGCCACACATGGAACTAATAATTTTGTCTCAGGTTAAAACAATAGCCAGATAGCAAGATGGATTATTACAGTAACACAGAGTTCAGACACGAGTCCCAGAATGGTTTGGGTTGGAAGGACCTTATGGACCATCCCATTCCAACCCCCTGCCATGGGCAGGGACATCTTCACTAGACCAGGTTGCTCAGAATAAAAGTGTTCTATCCAAAAGCCCCAAGCCCATCTCAGGCAAGGGCCCGCAGCAGCACTTCTCAAGAAAGACACTAAAGAAAGATTATTTCTTCTCAGAATTGCTCAGGAGAGCTCTGAGAAGCCACCAGCAGGGCTTGAACACCTCTGGAGCAGAGGGCACTGCCACACACAGCAGGCAACTGGCAGCCTCCCCAGTCAGCCAAAATCACCTCCTGAAAAGCAACCAGAACAAGAGATCCCCCCAAAAAACTAAGGAAGCTCCAAATACAAAAGACCTACAATCTCATTTAAGACAAACTAAGAACGACTCGTTTGTTATCTTTATTTTCCAATAGTACATTTAAACAACTCAGGACTAACCTCCCGGGCCAGCATGGCCATGCAGAGAATATTTCCTAGGTTACACAGATCGCCTAAGACAACACAAACACGGGGCTGTGGCTGTGCTGTGGGACACAGGGAAGTTGTGGAGAAGGAGGCAGCTGGAGTTATGCCATGGAGAGATGGCTCAGCGGAGGTCAAGCACCGGGGCTCCTCAGTGGCACAAAAACAGGAGTGGGTGTTGTACACAAACAGCTTCCAACCATTCCTTCTCAGAAACATTTCAGAATCGCACAGTGACTGGCCTAGAGACCCCTCCTGTGGCTATGAACTGCAGCTGCACATCTAACACCACCTTCAGAAGTGCATTTTGTGTCTTTGCTAATTAAAATGCATCAAAATCGGAGTCAGATATCAAAGCATGCACTCAGTATTCCCTGGACACATCTTGTGACCGTGTACGATGGGAAGAAACAGCCACGGGACCTCTGAGAGTCCAAGCTGGGAGCAGCACAGCATGCAGTGTTCCTAGATTTGAGCAAAAGTCCTTCTGCAGTAAATACAAATTAAAACCAGAAAGCCCAAGCGTTCTCAAAGCCTCTCATCTGACCACAGCCCAGGCAGTTAGTTCCAAGACTTGGAAGGAGCTGCTTCATTAAAAATCTGACTTAATTTCAGCGCTATCTCAAGACATGCAGATGCCAGACCATGTGTGTTTATCACACTAGGACTTAAAAGCCCTTCCCTGGAGCACTTTTGGTGAATGCTTTATCTACTGATTCTACAGGTGGGACCTGACTTTGAATTTCTAACAGAATTCAGACATTAACAGCACACCTAGGCACGCCAGAAAAGGAACATCAGCAGTTCTCTAACTTTAAAAGCATTTGCCCTCTTAAAAATCAGATATATAATGGAATATATCACTTGAAACTATTACACAGCTATTTTTGCCATCCTTTTGATGTGAGCATGGATTTGTTCTATTTTTGGCTAAAAAAAAAAAATCTAGAGCTATTCACCAGCTGCAAAGATTACTTTGCTTCTAATTCCACAGCTGGAAAATCATCCTGCAGCTCTCAGCAGGTAAATCCATGCTCACTAATAGGAACTAGTAGTGTAAAAATGGACATTCCTGGTTTTTTTCCAACTCCATGACAACATCCTGAATACATTCTCCCCTGGCAAGTGAGCCACTGGCAAGGAGAGTTGAGCCAGGCACCTTTCTGGATGGGTGGGGTTTGGGGTCAGTTGTTTGCAGTCCCTTCTGTGAGTGCCACATGTGGCAGTAACAACCACCCTGTTTTGGGCTCGAGCCACAGCATCACTAATTACTCATTTAACCCTTCCATGGGACCAGAGGGGAAAATGGTGTATGTTCAGCATTAAAATCACTGCAGGGTAAATTAGGATAAAAACCTTCAAAATCATAGATCCCTTCTAGTTAGAAGACTCGTAAGGCAAGTTACGAAAAACCTCCAAGATTTTGCTTAAAGATCAGATATAAAAGTTGTCCCAGTGGAATTCTCTCTGGGAGGAAATGATGAGCTGCTCACACTATGGATCTCCACTGTGTTCAATACTAAACTGCTATTTTGTACTTTCAAAAACATCCTTCACCATCAACCACAACCTGGGACATCTCACCAGAAAGCAGCACCCTGCTGTCACAGCAGCTCTGCTAGACTTGTGGCACCAGTTTTAAGTGAAAACCTCAACACTTCTGTATCAGTACTGGAAGCACAAATGGAGTATTTTCAACCACAGGTGACCTCAATACATACAAACTTCATACAGCAAGAGCCAGCAATGCTCAGCTTCCACCTGGAAACAAGCTGGCAGGGTAGCAGGAGCAAGCAGCTCCTGGTCAGGTGTTTCAGTAGGAAGCAGTGGCTGCTGAACTTCTAGTTTTCTGACTTGATGACAGGTTTATTTTTGCCTGACAAGAAGGTGTCTGAACAGTGAGAATCTTCAGATACATGAGAACAACAGAAAATTAAACAACCTGCTGATGTAAGGGCCAAAGCACTTTAAAGAATCCAATAAGAACGTTTTAAAGTTTAAAACAGTAAATTAAAAACCAGGTACCATTCCAACATGTTATATCCAAATAAAATCCTGCATTTTGAGAGCTGTATAGAATTCCATTTATGTTCCATGCAGAAATACTGGTTTCCACCAAAGAAACTATCAGCCTGTTGAATATCTTCATGCCAGTTGCACAGGAACAAACATTTAAATTTCTTTCAGTGTAAACAACTTCCTATCTAGAATCCTCCAGAACACCAACGTTTTCCAAATATCCTTTTGTTTAGGTCTAATAAGTTTCATCTAAGAGCAAATAATATTAGCAGATATTTTGTACCAGAAACTTAAAATCATAAACAGCTGTCATGTATGTTTTCCATATATGATTCCTACTTTGCAGCAAACTTCCTTACAAGGACACGTTGATATCCTCATCCTTTTGGCAAGAACAGTTCTTATTTCCTCATTTAACAGACAGCACCAGCTACATTGGGCATATGCAAATTTTCTACATTATGATTTGCTTGAACTCCACCCCTCTGCCCCCACCACACATACGATAAATCTGCATTTTGAGCCAACTTTAAATACAGAATAATGAACCAATAATTATCTTGTAAGTGAACCAACACTAGTTTGTATTCTTCCCTGAATAACACTTTTGTTTTGCAGAAGAGAAGGACTGCTACAGAAACACGGCAACATTCAAACCCTTTAAAACAAAAGGTAGATTATTTAATGCATTAACAATGTTAATCTGAAGATAAATAAATCCACAACAGACTTTCAAGTTTCTTTTGAGATTTCCTTTTTCTTTGCAGAGAATATTTCTGATATTATACAGTACTGGGAGGGTGTTCTTTTATTTTCTTAATGTCCAGGTGAAAAGCAAAGCTCAGTTCTCTCTGCTCTCTTCGTGGAACTCCTCAGTGCCCTTTGCAGGCGTGATTCTTTCATAAGCTTTTACTTGAAAGCGGAGTGGTGAGCAACATTAATTTCAAGAATAACTGGATGGTTTGGTCCCTGAGTCATCTTCTTGAGAGCCCATACTCTGAAAGGGAGAGAGTTAGTTCTGTTCAGAAACAGGTCTGCAGGCTTAAGACAGTTCTTTGAAATGAACAGGCAGGAAAACAAAGTGCCTATGAAATAACATGCACTTAATTTTCTGGTTGAAATCACTGCAGGATTAATTAGGAAAAAGCACCTTCAAAAATAGTAAATTATCTTTATGATGTGTCATATGCACATATTATTAATAATGTGTAATAACCACACTGTAAATACTGACATTCAGTACAACATACTCACTGCACTGAATGAATCTCTTACATACTCTTACAAGACATTAAATCCATTACCTTCTGCACAAACTGAGGGTTCACAGTGATCTCTTGATCCATGGCTTTCAGTCGTTCATCAAGCTCTATACATTTCAGCATCTTAAAAATATGTATGAAATTGATTACTTTGTCCAGCTTGTACCTGATCTTCAAGACATTTCACGGCTGTTCCATGTTGAACAAATAACTTTTGCCACCACTAAAGTTCCACATCAAAATGTTCTCATCCCTCACCTCCCAAACAAAAGTGTCAGACCATTTTTTATTCCCTTCATTTGATCCATGTCTTCCTAACAGCCCTTTTTAAGGCCATTGATAGACAGTCTCATGAGGCTCAATCACCTTAACCTACAGGCAGGTTATTGAGAGCCAATGGAAGTGATCCTTGAAGTTTAGAACTCTAAAAACAATCATTCTAATCCATTCAAGGATCTTCCCATCACCAACAGCAAGCAGTCAGTCTCCTGAAACAGCTCAAGCTGTGCAGGACACAACAGGGAACACACCGACAGAGAGTATTAATCTAAAACCCATGAAAATACTGTGAAATAGTCAAATAGTGATTTACAGTCCTCACTCTTTAAGTTACTACATTGGTTTCTGCCAGTAGCTCTCTGATTACACACTAAGGTTCTTTGGTAAGATTTCCAAAAGCAGTAAAAGATTTACCTCCTGATCAATGTTATGAAGCATAGCTGGATTGTTATATTTTTCAGGATTATCATGGAAACAGACCATACCATCTTTCTGATTAATACTTGCAAAGATTTCACCATCTTCTATCTGAAATTACAGAGGGTTTAATAGAAGTTATCGCCAAGAACAGAATTTCAGGTAACTACAACACACAGACTCTGTGGAATTGTCTTTAACTTGGTTGCTTTTATTTCCCACAGGTTCCCAAAAACACAATTCATGCCTTATCTTACATGGAGAATAACTTTTTAGATATTTTGAGAACAGTCTCAACACCACAGCAGACTGCCAGCATTTCCTCCACCCTGAAAAAGAACTGCTCAGGATGGGTACTGCCAACCCAAACACTAATTTTGGGACAGTTTAAACAAGTCAGAGGTCTTACCATGTGGAGGACATATTTTTCTGCTTCTTGGGGCCCCGACAGCTGCACTCGACTTGCCATGTCTTGTAATGACAATGTTAAAAATGTCTGAAATTTAGAAAGTTTTAAAGTGTTAAAACTGGATGTTTAGGATTTTCCTATTGATGCTTCATGGCCAATGTAACCTGACCTTATGGTAAGGAAGAAGTGGAACACACAGTTATTAAAGGGCTCATGAGAGTGAGTCAGCTCTTCCTCCAGACATTAATTTGTTACATTGAGCATGTATGGAGTCATTACTCATTCCTGCAATTTCATTTTACACCAGATAGTCCTGACCATGTCCAACCTCTTTCTCTCTCCTTTTTACACAAAAAAGGTGACTCTCCACTCATTAAATTTCCTTCAAGAGATGCATATATAAAGCTCCTTATGAGGTTTTTTTCTACTGCAACAAGTATCATTTGAGCTTGCCAAAAAAAAACCAACCGCTTTCCCCAATCACCTTTCAGGATTAATCTGATCTCTCAGCTGAAGGAGCAAATCACTTTAGTGCTTCTGTTTTTCCTTTTATTTCAGACACTTCCAAAATCTGTCCTATTCACTCACTCTTTTCTAATGAAGTGGCCTGTAAAGTTCAGTTTTCCTATTTTTTGAATAGGGATGAAGGTCACTGGGTTGCAGTGTTCACTTTTTTGATTATCTACGAAAACCTCATGGGCAAATCCCCCTGACAGACAGATTGAACCACCTTTTAAATAATGCATAAGCAGCCAAGTGATTTGTTTTCCTTTACAGGGCATTCTAGTCTCCTTTGTTTCAGACACAAATCTCGGTTTTAGCAATTTCTCTGCCACATTACTATGTTATCATTTAGCTCTAAATTGAATGTATTTCAGAAATACACTCTTAGAGGAAAACTGCTCACAGTTTCTCTTACCTTGGTTAGCCTCTGAATATTCTTTTTGTAGAGAGATGACAAGCATTGCTTAACCAGCCCCATATTGTTATCTCTTGTGAAAGTTTCACTGTGTTTGTTCACCAGATTTCGAAGCTCCGAGGGTTTATTGGTTGAATAAACTTGCGCTAATTCATGGTAAGCATTGCTAAGAGGCTGCAATTAGAAAAATGAGAACCCTTCTTAAAGAACACAGTGTTCACCCAGCCTCACAAAACCTATTCAGTGCTCCAACATTAGAAGCCATGCAGGCACTGAAATAATTTTAAGTAGCTTGGGCATTTCTCATAAAAAAGACAGGGCGCCCATACATGGCTTTATGGCAATGACAGACCCTCATACACTGAATCTCTATACTGCAGTGTAACATTTAATAAATATCATTCTGGGATCTCTGTGTGACAGTTTTACTTAGAGCAGCGTGAAAAAATTCTCTCAACTGACCAGCTGAGTTTGAGCTAAGTATTGCCAGTAACTGCCCATCCATTATATTTGTTCTGCCCTCTAAGACATCCATCCTTGACCCGGGTGACAGCATCGACAGCAGAGACTCAGAGGGTGAAATCAGTTCACCTAAACTACCTTAAAATGTTTTGAGCTTGTTATTAGTCTCTGATAGAAGAATTTTGGAACTCTCTAGAATTTTGGTCACTTTTAGAAGTGTGTTACTTAGGATCAGAACTCTCCCAGTAGCAGTTTTGTCTCTCACCCTACACCTCCTAATCTGAATGCTTAGAGACTCCACACTCACAGTTTTTTTCAGAAGCTTTTACTCTTTAAAAAGCTGGGGTTGGGAATAAACTGTTTAGCATTTTGTGCTTAAATCAGATGAAGTTACAGGTCAAATCTTTTCATAATGACACTGCAGCTTGAAAGCCAATTGAAATCTGAGTATTTTTTAAATTCTAACATAAAAATCTATAAAGGAATGTGCAGTATCAGTGAAAGGAATATTAATTAGTACTATTCAACACTGAAGTTGTCCCAGATTTTAAAAACAACCAACACTGACATCATAGAATCATAGAATGGTTTGGGTTGGAAGGGACCTTCAAGTTCATCTCACTCCAAACCACTGCCATGGACAGGGACACCTTCCACTGTTACATATTTACAAATTCAGATTTGTTGATCTATTATTTAGATGCATTTGCAATACTTACCTTAATGAATCTACCAACTATCTGGGAAGTGTATTTTGGTAGCTGCTGAACTTTACCAAGTAGTATCAAAGAAACTAGGATATACTTTTTATATGATTCCAACATAATATGACTGACTGCCATGGCCGGAGTAGTTATTGCCTAAGCAAGAGAGAAAGAAACAGAAGTTTAGTCTGCTAACTGGTAGATCCTGTTAGCTACTACATGAGCAAAAAACTCAATTTCAAGCTGCATGCAGAAAGGATACAGTGACATATGAAATTCTCCTTTGAGCACTGAAGCTTAACTAACTTCTGTCAAAATTAATTATCCAGACCTACGCAAAAAAAAGGAAATTTTATACAAGCTACTCAACACATATCATGTTACAGTGGTGCCTGTCTTAAAATAGACCTGCTCAGATAGAATCAAAACTTCCTTCCTTGGAATATATCTAAAGTTGTACCAGAAATCACCTGTAGCTACTTGTGAACCTGGATTTACACTGACCCTCAAAGAGGTTTTATAAAGCTATTACATTATCAGAGGTCTGCAGAATATGGAAAAGGAATTTTAGTTCACTATGATACTGGAACTACTCCAGAGCTGGCCCTCATTTACAAAAAAGAAAAATGCTGCACCAGTTTGTTTTGCACATTTCATAGCATTTCCCTCATACTCAAAGTTTTCCCAATTTTACTGTTTTTATTCCTTTCTCAGATAAAGCAAAAGCAGTAAATATGATAACAGCCTTGAAGAAGCAAAACTCCTCTCATTAAAGCAGCAAAGGTCTTAGCAAAACCACTGGACTATTTTTTAAGGACACACAACCATGTGTCAGCCTGTGACCTGTTTCTGTGCTGCAGTTTCAAGAAGGCAGCTGAAAAATATTTATAGTGAGATAAATTTAACATCACTCTTTGTGCTGCACAGCTTTATGGTGCAATAAGGCTGTGAGAGATTTTCTTAAAGAAAAACACCTTCAGTGACAGTTTTGCTTGTGCCAGTTCAAAGGTGCTGTGTTTTCTCAGCACTGTTACACATCGACTTTTGCCTTTGCAGACATCACACTTCAGACTTATCATTTCATTTCAAGTTACCTGTTCATAAAAGTAGAGTGCTCTTTCAAAGTTCTTTAGCCCAGTGTATATCATCCCACCATAGTAGTAGTAACATAAAAAGTGCTTCGCATCATATGCCCCATTCTCTTTACAAATATCCATCATGTCCACATCTAGATACGGGAGGGCAGGTTTAAAGCATTTTGCTAACAAACAGAGCTACAAGAAAATAAATCAAGTTTTCATAAATTAGCCATTTCCATTCAAGTTTCCATGAGAAGGAATTGAAACTAAATTAATTAGTACTACTGCATAAATATCACTCTCCCTCAAGTTAAAAAACAGAGCATGTCAGTAGTGGAGTAACACAGGTTGAAAATCTTTAACACAGATTATGAACTCTTATAAAATTATCTGACTCCTAAATTTCCTTTAATTTCCTAAAGATATTAAACTCTGATACTGCCATTTGAAACTCCAGGACTGCCAGACTACTGTGCTGGCAGCACTAAATATTGCTCTGAACATTCCTGTCCAACCCTGAACCCCAGGAGCCAAGAATGAGACACAAATACAAATCCAGGCCAAAGACACCGAGACAAAAATGTCTTTTGTCAGACTTGAGCAGACAGTAGCTGGATATTACACTGATACCAGCCAAGATAAGTTCAGTGTAACTTTCAGCCCACAGAGAAGGGATGACAAAAGACTTTCTGAAGTCATCAACAAAATCAAAGATCTGAGGACATGCACTGAACATTTAAAATTAGTAATTAATCTGTATATCAGATTCGGATTTTATTTCAGTATATCATATTATTTACAACTGGAAAAAAACCAAACCAAACAAAAATCCAGTTGAAAATCCATTCTTACGCTGCAATATGTGAACATGCATTTCCTTGAAGCTTTATAGGTATTTTATAATTTTTTTTTCTCATAAAAAGCCCTTCTGATCCCCTTACCTGGCAGAGATCTGCATGTATTGAGGTCAGCTGGTTTGTGTTCATCTGCATCTTGTCTATGGCTTGTCTGAGAATGCTAATTCCTCGCAGGGGCTGTCAGAAATTACATCTCTTTCAGACAATTTCTCATAGATGGCAGCACATTGGATCTTATGTTGACACTTACAAATGAAAAATAACACTAATTGACAGGTTCCATTAAGTAATAGTTAACTTGAGGTTCCCTTTTTGTAGGACATTGCAGTCTCTTGGAAAATAAAATTAACCTTGCCTATACCACTTCTCCTGATAAAGTCATCAATTCTGCTCCACAAAGCCAATCTCACCAAGAATATAGTAATCTGTATCAATAAAAAACCTTCTTTGATTCCATGACTCCATCTGAATTCCCAACAAATACTGAAGAAAAGGTTCTCACTTCACTCTACGTAGATGTAGAGACCAAATCTGGTCAGTCTCAAGCTAGACTTCACCAAAGTGGCCTGAAAAAGTCAGGATTTTAGCAACAAAACCACTGGTCAAGTATTTCTTAATCAAGTTTCCTGCACATTTTAAGGCATTTCATTAAGAACATTACATAGCACCAGTAAGAATAACATTGAAACTAAAACCACTGACTCACCAGTGCTAATAAGCCTTGCAGCTCTCTCCTCTACTGATGCATACACTGTCTGAAGAACATTCTTGGTACTACAGATCTCCTATTTTGTGTGAAGAACATGCTTTTAGGTGACTTTTCCCCCCCCAAAATTATGTTCCTTAGGTTTTCCTTAGAGAAATCTTAGAATTTTGGGTTTGGTTCATTACCTTTCAGTAAACTTAACAACTAAAGAGCTGCACAGAAACACTTGATGTGAAATTAGTGGCAAATCTTTAAGGAGTAGGAGGCTGGTAACACCTCCTTTAAGCCTTGGGTATGGAGTAGCTTACTTGTGCTAGATGATACTTGCTCACCTGTTTTCTCTCCACAAGGGCATTTGTTAACTGGTGGCACAGGCCAGCAACTAAACACAATAAAAACAAACAAACAAACACCTCATGAAAAATCAGTATTACCAAACTATCCAAAAAGATACCAAGTCTGAAATTAGGCTTAACTTACACGTGTCTGTTGCATATCTAATGTGTTCTCCATTGCAAGTGCTGATAAAAAGCTGCACCTGTGAGAATAACGTTTCGAAGTCAGGGATGCTGGGCATAGAAAACTTCACAAACCTGAAATAAAGAAACAAAAGGTTTAGCATTTATTGCTTAGAGATTCATAAAAAAGATTAATTTGCATTGCTAAGTCTCTGCATGTAGGTACTTGCAAACAAATCCAAAGTGCTTATGAGACATGGCATAGGATTTCTCCAGTAGCTGCACAACAACATCTGAAAACACCTTTCTAGGCACAACATAATTCTCAATTTAGTGCAAACTACAATGGCAAAGATAATTTTCAGTATTATCAGTATTTTGTTTCAAAAGAGTAGAACAAGAAATAGAATTTTGATCTTTCCCTTAAAAGAGAATTTTAAAATAGCAGTGGAACCTGCAGATAGTTCCCTTTAAGTCAGACACAGCCAGTTTGAACTTCAAGACTAAATATCTTCACCTTAGTTCAGCACCCTCAAGGCAACTCAAGTTTTATCTTAAATTCCAGACAGCAGCAAGAGCCTCAGTGCTGTCTAAAGACAAACACCCAAGACCTATGATAAAAGCTTGTTTTTTACTGGAATAAAACATATTGCTCCGTGCTTACAGTTCAGTGTATTATTGCCCTGAAAATAAAGTTTTAAAAGCTCATTCTATATCTTTTTGCTGAACACATATGGAAAAACACTTATGGAATCCCAGAATGGTTTGGTTTGGAAGGGACCTTAAAGCTCACCCAGTTCCAACCCCTGCCATGGGCAGGGACACCTTCCACTACCCCAGGTTGCTCCACGCCCCATCCAGCCTGGCCTTGGACACTTCCAGGGATGGAACAGCCACAGCTTCTCCAGGCAACTTGTGCCAGTGCCAGAACAAAACACTTTGCTTGGCTGACAGTTCAGCTCATTGCCTGAAGTTTTAATATTTAATTAAAAGCAAGTAACACTTACAAGACAGCAAGAACACCTAGTGAGTGTTCCTGTACATCCAGGGCACCGAGCACTGTATCCAGATGAGAAAGATTTTTTGCTAGCAGCTCTCCACTTTTATTGATCAGTTCACAAAGCTGGGTCATTTGCCCTGAAAAATAAAAAGTATTGTTGTCAAAGGCTAATTAGAGAACATTCACCCGTTCCCACACCTCATTATAACCTGCTTCCCCATGTAACCTCAGGAAATAATAGTATCACTCCAAGTTTAAATTTTCTTTAATAAAACAGGTATTCATTTTCTACCCACCACATTTTTTTTATAAAACAAGTACCAGAGCTTGTACCTTGCTGGTCCTCAAGCGCTACCCAACTTTCAGGTCTGCTCATCAGCATTTTTTTGAAGTAGACATTAAAGTTACAACTAAGTACCTACAACAAAAGTATTTCAAAACCTGTCCTTAAATTTACTTTGTACAATTAAAATGACCATGTTATTCTATACACTGTGAGCTATGAACACAGCATGAAAAGTGACTACTTTGAAGGAGGAAGGTATGGTAAGCCCCAAAACTCTTATAAAGAAAGCAGATCCATTCCCATGAACTGCTTTCAAACTCTTCCTCCCCCACAGTTAATTGAATGAATTAAAACTATGCCCTTCTGAAACAGAGTATTGTTTCAAGAAGAGTATTGTTTCAATGTTCAATCCTTGCAGATTAGAGAGAAAAACCAGAAGTTCTCTCACCCTTAACAAAAGTCTCCATAAAATGAGGAATAGTGCCTCCATTCAGAGAGATTTACACTACCCTCAGGTCTCTGGCCTTTTCCTTTGAGAAAGGAAAAGCAGGGAAGTTCTAGCAATGAAATGTTAGTTTTGAAGTGACAAAGGGATCAAAAATTCCAAATGGGGGACGAGAGCCCACAAACTTGCCTCCAAAACCGGTCTCTTCCATACAGAATTAAAAAAGTCATGGGAAGGAACGATGCTTGTAAAACTCTCCATGCTTTGATAATGGTGTTCAGGCACTGCAAACCCTTGGTTCTGGTGTCCTCCCTATTCCAGAAAACCACCCCTTCTACAGTTCTATCACTTAACATTCCCCTAAAAAACAAAACAAAACAATCCAAAGAGACTCTGAACAAACTGGTCTAGTGGAAGGTGCCCTTGTCCATGGCAAGGGTTGGAAAGAGATGGCCTCTGAGGTTTCTTCCAATCCAAACCATTCTGGGATTATGTGATCTATCCCTCTACCCCCCCCCCCCCCCCCCCTGGGTTTGTGAAGAAGCCTCCCCCCCCCCCCCCCCCCCCAACTTGTAGTCTAAGCAGAAATTCCAGTACCTGGCCCAACTAAATGTCCCTTTCTGTCACCTCCCAGGCAGCCAAATGACAGTCAGAAGCCACCACAAGTACACACATTGCTCCTGAGTGCTCTCACATCCAGCTGCCAGTCTGGCTCTGTATTTACTTTCACAGAATCCCAAAATGGTTTGGGTTGGAAGGGAGCTTAAAGATCACCTCATCCCAAACCTCAGCCATGGGCAGGGATACCTCCCACTATCCTAGGTTGCTCCGAGCTCTGTCCAGCCTGGCCTTGGATAATTCCAGGGATCCAGGGGCAGCCACAGCTTCTCTGGGAATTCTGTGCCAGGGCCTCCCCACCCTCACAGGGAAGAATTCTTTCCTAATATCCAATCTAACCATATCCTTTTGTTATTATGAAGCCACTCCCCCTTTCCTGACCCTCCAGGTCCTTATAAATAATCTCTCCTCATCTTTCCTGTAGCTCCCCCCAGATAAAGGAAGGCTACAATTAGGCCAGCCCAGAGCCTTCTCTTTTCCAGGCTGATTTTCTCAGCCTTTCCTCATAGCTCCATCCCTCCAATGATCTTGGTGGCCTCATTTGGACTTGTTCCAACAGGTCCATGTCCTTACTGTGCTGGGGACTTTCTCACAGAGAACATCTCCCTGGCTCATCCCTAATGGAAGAACTTCCATAAAGCCAACCAGTCTCCCCTTGAGCCTTCTGCATCCCCAAAACTCCATGAGATAAAGTTCTCCAGCTCAGCTACAGGAGAACAAAGATCCACCTCCGGTCTGGTTCATACCCACACCTTGCAGGTATAAATTGTTTCTAAAGTAGAAATACTTTGTATTTATTAAGTGAAACCAGAGTAAGAGAAAGCTGGAGCTCAACCCAAGAACTGCCAGAGATAAAACCTGGGGCCACGGTGAGAAACATCAATTTTCCATCAGCTTCTGGGAGGAAACATCCCAGGCAGAGACCAGTCAGAAAACATTTCAGAGAGCATCAACTCAGAGGGAAAGTTCAAGAACCAGGAAACGCTGTGCCCACACAGAGTAAAATTATGAGTCTGGCAATGAAACTAAGGAATTCTAACTATGGTTATTAAAATCCTTTGTGAACACGTGGTTACAGTCTCAGTCAGATCTGTCACACAGTTCTGTGGTGGGGCGGGACTCTCTGTCCATGCTCTGCTTGGAAATGTAGAGCACGGACACTTGGACAATTCAGAAATATATTTAAAAACACATTTATCACAACCTGCCCATTTATTACAGAGGTGACGGGCTGGGGCACACAATCCCAGTTAAAGCTCCAGCATGCTCGCTCCTCCCCCTTTTTAAAGGCTCAGATTTGGCAGGATCATTGGCGCGGGCTCCGCTACCGAAATAACTCCCTGGGAGAACCACGGAGCTCCGTGAGAGCACCGCCGGCCCCTCGTGCCCTGTCACACCGCCGGGATCCCTTCGGGGCTGCCTCGAATTAACCCCGGCACGAGCCCCGCAGCCCCGGGGGTGCAGCACCCCAGACCCGCGTCTGAGGGAGCGCCGTGCGAGCGGGCAGGCCCCGGCCCGCCGCCTCGTCACCCGCGCGCTTTGACGAGCTCCTTCGGTCTTCGCCGTCCTCCCTCGGCCCCGCGGGCCCGCCCCGTCCTCCCGGTCTCCCCGGCCAGCCCCGTCCCCCTCACCCTGGGCCGAGAGCTGCCGGACGCTGTTGACGAACTGCTCCAGGGCCGACGCCATCTTGGCGGCTCGCGCCGCGGCCGCGCGCGCGGAGGGGCGGGGGGAGCGGCGCGCGCCGGGAGCCGCCGCCC